>REGL01003130.1:4441-14500 GCA_004194395.1 Aurelia aurita complex sp. Pacific
GGGGGGTCACTTCAATAGGCGGATGACAGGGGTGTGCCATTTTGAATTGTAAAATCATACCCTAAAATTTATATGAAGTTTTGAAAACCCATACCCCAAAATTTACAGGCCATTCAAAATAGGTACCCTAAAATTGTGACTAAGATTCGAAATTCTAACCA
This sequence comes from Aurelia aurita complex sp. Pacific, assembly GCA_004194395.1. Lineage (NCBI taxonomy): Eukaryota > Metazoa > Cnidaria > Scyphozoa > Semaeostomeae > Ulmaridae > Aurelia > Aurelia aurita complex sp. Pacific. The sequence continues at coordinate 4,603 of REGL01003130.1, forward strand.
AGTATCTGAAATTAGATCAAATTTGTTAACCTGGAGCGTTTTTCTTCCAAAATGACACCCTAAAATTTATGGTCATTCGTGATGTTACCAAAAATGACACCCTAAAATTTATTTTCAGCCTGAAAGAAAGGTACTCCAAAAAATTGCACATCCCGTACTGGTACTTATGGTAGTGACTCCCCGAGCATCAAGGATGAATTACTTCAAGGGAAGATACTTTTTGCGATAAGATACTTTCACGAGTTGGAAAGAACGCGAAATGTTTGGAATTAACTTTTGCAAATCAACCAAAATGGGAAATTGTGCGAAATACATTTTTGCGTTTGTGAGACTAGCATGATTTTCTGGGAATGAAAATGCACGAATTTTATATATTGGAACATTTTGCGGGAATAAAATTTCACGAATCATAAGAAATAGCAGGGGAATACATTTTCGTGAATTTCAGCCATAACGCGAACAATTAGACCGAAAGTTTCTTCCTGCCAAAGTTTCTTCCCTCAAAAGCTTTACTTCCACTATATACAATTGTTGGTGAGGTGACCAACAATTCAGTCGTTTGATCTCTCTGCGGAGTATGGTTATGGGATTAGCGCGGTTTTATTTGATGTTGAGTCGTCATCACTTTGTGAAACAAAGGGATTTGATGACCGTCTCCCATGGTGTCACTAGACAAATGATAAAAGTGAGGCTAGAAATGTATTTATAGTGACAGTAAAGCTTTAAAATAAAAGAAAATTTGAAGTACTTACTATTTGTTACTTCTTGCCGGGTTTATCAGCATCAGTAACTTTTCATCTGCCTCATCATCGCTAGAAATGATTTGAATTGGATGATGTGTACCCCTGTCCAATGTATTTGACCTGAGTACATAAATCGGGTGTGAGTAAAAAGTTAGATGGCACTCTACATATTAATTGCGTGTGTGATATAACATGTAAAAAATGTTGCATTTTCTTGGATGCAATACCAGGATGTCTAAGAAGCGCACCTTTTGGCGAGGGGCATTTCACCCATTCGAAAACGCGTACGAGATTTTTTCGGAACAAAAGGATTTTTACGGATTTTTGATTGATTTTTCTTAAATAAAAGGATTCCTGCCAAAGGTGTACGAGATTTTTTTTGAGAGTGAAATACCCCTCCTTTTGGATGCGCTGCGGAGGAGGTTCTTGTGCATTGCAGCGATCTACAATTATTTACAAAACAGTTGCGATAGTTAGACTTAATTTTCTCACTTTTGAAAACGACTGAAGCTCCTAAAAATTTGCATTCACCAAGAGAGCTTTGTACATACCAATGAAAGAAACCTGTCGAGTTGGTTCTTTCTATCACAAAGTTTCTTTTTGTACTTTCTTCAGTGAAATGGAATATAAAAATAGACAATGAAATGTAAGAATATCAGAAATTTTACCTTTTCGAATCTGCAAATCTTGACTGAGCCATCTTCTCGTTGTTGCAATTTCGACAGAAAATGTAAAAATTCTCGATTGTCTTGATCTTGGTGTCCACTTCAGAAGTTGAATCTGATGTCAGACAAAGATGCAGAGACATGGGGCATTTTTATACACTTTGCAGGGTAACGCAATTTTAACTACAGATAATATTAGTTATTAATTAGGTGCTATAGAAATAGAGCTCAAATTGGTGAACGTATCATTACATTTTCCAATGCAAAATTTTTTTAGTGTGGTCCCATTGCAGCTTATGGACACTTTCAACCATGGGTTTTGAGTGGAGCCATTGCTAGGCTGTGGGACACTTTTGTCCGCCATGAATTGAATAGCAGGAGTTGTAAAAGTGATGAATGCTCCAACGTTCAATAGTTGAGGATTAATCCAATTAACCCATTGACGTGAAAGACTGTATTGGTGGTACCTTTCATGGAGGTCGAGCATAGGCTTCTTTGTGTTTCTCACTTTCAGAACATTTTCAACCGTGAGCTTTTTGAGTGGCCCCACTGCCTTGAAACTGAATAAAAGTGCAAATAATTATGAATAGCCAATTGACGCAAAAAGACCGTTGGAACATTTCGTGGGTGCAATTGCAATTTCGTATTCTCATCAGTGCCACAAAACTTTTATTGTTGCCGTTGCCCAGTCCTCGGCCCAGTCCTCTTTTTCCTGCTTGAATTACACCTTTTTTTATGAGAAACTTGGATCAGCACTTAGTACTAAAAGTTTCTTAATTGCGCATGAAAGTTTTGGCGTTTTAGTAGTAAAAGTTTCTTAATAGTTTCTTATTTTTTGGGCCTAAATTGCGACATTGTTCAAAGTTGAGCCTTCTTCTTGACAAAGGGCTTCCATTTTGCATTGAAATTGTCATCACGAAAAAGTCAGACCTCCTCATTTCAATGCCTCTCCACTTAATTTACCCTGGCCACGCCGCTGCCTAATAGCTTGGTCAGAAAATCCTTTGGACCAGCAGAGACAAAAAGTATTTTGACAAGATATTTTGATTTCGCAGAAAATTTTTACCCTGCTTTCCAGGTTCCCAGAAAGGAAAATATTTTTTACAGCTCGGCATTCAGGCAAGAATTTACCAATTTTTGCAGTTAAAAAAGATGAAGGTACCTTTGTTAGGGAGACCTAGGATAAGACCAACATACAGAAATAGAATTTTAGAGTTTCTTAACTGTTCTTGAGCAAACTAGAGTTTCTTAAATTTTTGGTCATCGTAGTACTAGTTTCTTATAAACCAGTTTCTTATAAAAAAACCGTGGTCTGATACAGTAAAGAGATCTACAGTTGCGATGTAGGGCTACAGAGTCAAACGTGTTTGATTCAAAGTAAATTTATTTGTATCAAAGCATGCTCTTCATCAGTAAACATGGGCGGGGAGGTACGATTGCACAGGGAATATACTCAAAGAAGACTTTCTCTATTTTTGGCGAGTTGAATTGCGGTCAAAAAGCGTATAAGATTTTGTCAAAACTAAAGGATTTTTGATAGATTTTTCTTTAAAACAAAAAGGATTTTTGCCCAAGGTGTTCGAGATTTTGGGGGTGAATTCCCCTTGAGTTTTTGGTACCACGAGCTGCTGGGTGTTTCAAATAAGTAAATTATATATTTTATATATCTATATATATAAAATATATCTTATATTTTACTTGAAAAGTTAATGCGCATACTTCCGCTGTGTTGTCGTAAAACTCACGGAAATGCTTACAGAGGCCTGAAGAACAGACGAAACTAGTAGCATATCATATTAGCGTTACGTCTCAACGAGTTTGTTGTCATTTCTGTGTTTCGACCTATATCTTACAGTACCTGGATCACTTCGTGTTTCGCTCTATATATTTATATATTTAGTTCCATCGCATAGCATATTTCGTCTTTGCGACTTTGCGGTAACGTAAACCCGTCTCTAAGGCCTTGATAAAGTTTCAGACACAATAGGTTTGAAAATTTGCGGAAAATCTACCAATTAATACGCATTGACCAAGTGTTGGTTAAAGCCTGATGGTTAGATATTGGAAATGCAGAACCAATGAACTCTGGATCAGTCTGTAAACTGGTTGTTTGTGAATCTTGTATGACCACACTTTCTGAGGTAAATTAGGAATATAATTGATCAAAGGTAAAAAGGAGAAACATAGAGTTGGGGTCGCATGGGAAGACTGCTCAGCGTTGGCAGATAAAATACTTTCTGTTGAAAATTTGAGACCGACAGAACCAAGAGAGCTGTTTGTTATTCNAGAATAATTAACAGAGCCGTTTTCCGAATATTCAATCAATACGTCACATTAATCAAAGTATAACATGTATCAATTTAACGGTATGAATGCATAACATTCATTTTAGCCTGAAGAGTCCGCTTGAACGGAGGAAACTAGTAGCGTTTTAAAGTTGTAGTCACTTGAAGTTCTGAGTCATTTCTGTGTTTTACTCTATATATATATATATATATATATATTTAGTTCCATCGCATAGCATATTTCGTCTTTGCGACTTTGCGGTAACGTAAACCCGTCTCTAAGGCCTTGATAAAGTTTCAGACACAATAAGTTTGAAAATTTGCGGAAAATCTACCAATTAATACGCATTGACCAAGTGTTGGTTAAAGCCTGATGGTTAGATATTGGAAATGCAGAACCAATGAACTCTGGATCAGTCTGTAAACTGGTTGTTTGTGAATCTTGTATGACCACACTTTCTGAGGTAAATTAGGAATATAATTGATCAAAGGTAAAAAGGAGAAACATAGAGTTGGGGTCGCATGGGAAGACTGCTCAGCGTTGGCAGATAAAATACTTTCTGTTGAAAATTTGAGACCGACAGAACCAAGAGAGCTGTTTGTTATTCTACAAAGTAACAGTCGGACTTGAAAGAGCATCACAACAACGACACACCAATAAGAATAACTGATGTTGGGCATTCTAGCTGTTCCGGAGAATATGTCACAGGTATCAATGACATGACAGAACATCAATTAAAGTGGTTGATAACAAGCTCTCCTTTCCTCCACCAATAAAATCAATGGAGCCAATTGACATTGCAGACATTTCCAAATGAAATAACAATGAATCAATAACGGTCCAGCAAATTGCCACAAAAGTTATGGGGACAGTGCAACGTAAAACAGAAGCTGGCTATGTTGAGAGTCAAGTGTTCATCTGGGAGATAAAACAGGATCAGTACGGTTTTTCCTCTGGAAATGAGTTGTAAACACATGCACTGAAGGCAATTCATACTTCATGACGAATGTTCATGTGAAGCATGGGACTAACGGGGCATATATTTCACCAAGCCAAGGGACACTGTAAGTGCAGTGGAAGAAGTAGAAAACCTTTACGTTGTGTTGTCAGTGACAATTTGCTGTTTGGTTTGTAAGCAAAAACAGCAACTTGACTCATTCTTGTAGCTCTATGAACTACCAAGGTCCACAGATGTTGTCCAATACAACCACAACAACATATTGAAATGTGTAGTACTGCCGAGTCAGCAGTTTGCATCATATTCACTTCTTGGCATACTGAAACACGTCCGCCTGTATCTTATCTTCTATTACTTCTCGTACTCAGCCTGTGATGGACAACTTTGAGGAAGGCAGCTTGGAAGGTTCGCTCCAGTAGGATGAAGTAGAAGAGTCAGGGGAGAAGAAAGAAAGTGTTGGTGTTGGTAGGCCATCGTCATCAGTCTTTTGTAATAAAGAAGATGCCAAGGCCAAGGAAAAAACAAACAAGAACACAGCTTGAGATATATCACGGGAGTATTCGGAACTTAAAAAAATTGTTTCAGTTGGATTAGAGGGGATTTAAACAATCCACACTGTTCATTTGTAAATTGATTTCAAATGCAACAAAAAAGAAAACTTTGACTAAACTTTGTTGGCTAGGTCAACATAAGTACACTATGGGGCCATAAAGAAATCAATTTTGTCTTGTCAGTTGTCACAATGAGAAAACAGAATTTGACTGTTTGTAGCTGAGATCTCTCCTGCCCCTTTCATCTGGATCTACCGGGTGACCCAGAAAAAATTTACCCAACGCAATCTGTTACAGAAAAAAAAGTAAGTGGCCGATTGAAATATTTCAAACGTTCTTCTGTAGCTAAAAGACTAGCCTACATTGTGAGTATTTTTTGCGATTTTTTGGGCACGGTACAGTTCCCGAATAAAGGATTTTGAAGAAAAGTACAGGATTAATATGCTCAAAAAGTCGTCAAAAACAGGGCATCAAATTAAAGCCATTTCAGATCTTCAAAACAATGAGAAGCATGTTTTATTTTCACCTGAGAATATCTTCAAGTAGCTAGGGACAATAAAGTTGCTCTGAAGACTTCCAATTGGGTTGCCTATTCCCAGGTTGAAATGAAACACGCTCCTTGTTGTTTTGAAGATTTAAAACGGCTGTAAATCGATCCCCTGTTTTTGATGACTTTTTGAGGATTTCTGGTAGACTGATGATATGGTAGTAGTTATCGCTATTGAAATACTGCCGGACGCTCCTAACTACGACTCATAATCAAACGCCATTATTTTGAAATGACTATGACTGCCTCGTTTCGATAAGGGCCTAGGCAGAAAAGCACAAACATTTGTAGTTTTCAAATGAAACACATTGATTTGAAAACTTCACAATAAATCAGTTAATGCTTAGCGAAAGCAGCAAAATAGTACCTACGTACAAGATTTGATATTGTCACCAACTGTTTTCATGGTATTCTTCATCGTAAGACTTTGTTCTGNTTGAATAGCGATTACTGGGACTCATTGTAATCAGTCTAGATTTCTGGCATGCCGTTTTCCTCAAAATCTTTAATTTTGGAAATTTATCGAGCCAAAAGAATTGCAAAAAATACTCATGGCATAGGCTAGTCTTTTAGCTACAGAACAGCCTTTGAAGCATTTCAATCGGCCAAATAATTAATTTTCTGTCACAGATTGCGTGGGGTCACTTCTGGGTCACCCGGTAGCAGCATGGGCGCAAATGAGGGGGTGTGACCCCCCAAAATAGTTTCATAACTCGGTCCCAGCAAGGTCATAAAACAAATCACATATTCACAATTAGGGTCATCAAATTAGTACCATTTAGCCATATCTATTTCTTGTTTCAGGTCTTTGAAGAATTTTGTCGTTGGACAATCCTCATCAAACCTCTAATCACAAACTCATTTTTCAGCGCTTTTTCAATAAAAAATCTCATTCTAACCCTTGTCACAAAACAGTTCTCAAACCCTTGTCACAAGACAGTTGTCACAAAACAATCCTAAAAAGACAGAGTTTATGCTCATTGCATCTAGTTGTTTCAGCATTCTGGCAACACATATCTTATAAAGAAACTGTTCACGAGAAACTCAGCTCTCAGATGGTTAAGAAACTCCAGGCAGTACTAAGAAAATAGAACATAAGAAAATCTTAATTTGGATAATGGAATTCCTTGACATTGTGCCCTCCTCGACACAAGACTGGAAATGACAGAAAATATCAAGGAGCCAAGAAATCTCGTCTTTCTAGTGAGAGTGGCGCTACCAATTGCAATTATCATTTCGGAAGTGGAACACAACAAAGAAAGGCTGCACAAGCTATTCTCCAAATTCCTAGACGTCAGCGGATGACGCTTTTACGATATAATAAATCTGGGGGAAGTGCAGTCATTGGCTAAGGGATAGACGTAAGTAACCCCAAAGAAAGTAATTGGTTTTTGGGAGGCATTTGGACAACTGGGAGGGAAAACAGACAAAATAACAAAGAGAACCAGCAAGCAGCTGCTATTAATATTGTGAAAAAGTGGCATTGAGGACCGTGTCAAGGACAAGGATGGTCACGGCAACTGGGAGGAGTGGAAGAAATGCATGAAGTTGAGGGAAGTGAATGACATAGAGATGGCGCTCAAGAATACTGGTGTAAAGGAAAAATACATCAAACTTTGGAAAATAGAAGGACTTCTCTGAACGCTACTTATGATTTATAGATCAACTTAAAGGTGATACGAAGCAACGTTTTTCATTCATGCAATTTAAAAGCACTGTCGAGTGATAAGAACCTATTTTTAACGTTTTTGTATACCTTGCTCAATTTTTGAGTTATCTGATATTTGGCAGGATTGGCTCAATTTGGTATCACCTTGAATGTTGAAAGCTTCATGTGTGGACACAATTTTAACTTTTCATCTTGCTTTGTGTTAACAATCCATGGTCTGGCTCCTCCCATACCTGGCAGAAGCTAAGGCAAGTCCATGGGCATATTCAATGGAAAGTCTGATATTTGATGAATATCACTATCATTTAACATATCACATAAGTTGGATACGAAAAATAGAGGTGGTACCCCTCTCCCGCTAATTGACCTTAGAATCACTTAATGCAAAGGGCAAGCACATTAAAGTAATGGAAAATAAGCGCAACACACCTTTTTAATTATTCCTGATAATGAGATTGGATCGGTTGGCAGAAAATTGCAGTTTGTCAGTGATTAGATTAATTGAAGTTTTATAAAATAAGGATTTCCACTCAAGCAATACGAGAAATCCAGGTCAAGAATTATCAAATTGTATAAAATCTTCAGATAAAAACATGTGAATGTGGGCAAACGACCTACACAACACAACCAAACGGATGACCAACACAAGGCAACTAGCACACCCACGGGCCAACAAACAAAAATAAAACGCCATTTCAAATCTATTACAAAAAGAAAAAATAAATGAGAAAGGGAAACAGTGACAAGCTTCCATTAATGCTAAGATTTCAGAAGCAGTTGACAAATCTGTTAGTTCACAAGGGTGAAGAGAAGGCAAAATTGACATGGGGATTATTGCTGCCAAAGAGAAGGTACAATGTAGATCAGGTGACATTGCCTTTTGTAGTTGATCAGTCATCTACTTTTGAAGACAAAGGGTAAGGCAAGTTGGAAGTTGACTTGATAAGCAACAGTGCACTTTACAGTTGTGTATTAGACCTGAAGGTTCCGCAATTCCATTTTGCACATGACACTCTATACACGTCCTACTGCTAAATGTGCTGAACAGAAATGAGAAACACTGCGATGCTCACTGGCAGTTTATAGGGAAAGTTACAACAACTGTCGAAGGGAATGGTGTGCAACATGCAAGGTATTTTTCATAAAAATGGATATGGCCCTGACAAAGACATTGCTTGGCAACAGTAACCATACATTTGAATCTCGCATCCCAAACGCTTCATGCGTTGTGAAAATGAAATAAATGCTATTTATAGATCCGGCTCCATCCAATAGAGTGACTGCTTAGAAAATTTGCAAGTTACATTTTTTTGAAGGTATTGGTGTGAAATCTTCATACTTAAGCATGTTAAATGAAAAAGGTGTTAGTGCCTATATGGTACGATTGAACATGACCAAACCATGTCAGTGGACAGGAATAAAAAAGGCCATCCTCTGGTTATCTACCAGCCAGCCAAATCTTTTTATAATTAAAAATCTTGGGCTGGCACAAGGCAATGGTACCTTTATGTAAGAGCAAGACCCGAGTTGAGTTTGAGGGTGGCTGGAGTAAAACGTAGGTCATGCAGGTTAAGAAAATGCGGGTTAAATCATGTGGGTAAAAAAATGGTGGCCATGGGCATACTGGCTTTAGGCCCTCCGCCGTTTGCTAGCGGTGCGTGGAACGTGTTTGTTCGGTTGGATTTCAAGACAGGACGCCTTGAGTGTTTGGTAACAAGTTGCTGGGTGTTTCCATGGGCGATTTGGACACGCTAGATGTGTCTCACTACTAATTCAAATAAAATTTTATACTTACCGAGACATGGAGGATGTTTCCAACTTGCTATTTATAAACTTAAAATGAATTTGAATGCTTTCCTTCTTGTCTATTTTGTCTGCTTTTAGTGCTGAAGTTCAGCTAACTTCTATCCACAGCTTCGGTGAAATAAACATGGCGGCAAATGAGATGAGGCCTAAGCATGCGCAGTATGTTGTTTAGATTATTTCCTAATGTCATGGTTCTCAAGCAGGGTTTTCTATTAGCAACGCTGGGTCCCCTCTAAAAACTTATGGGTACGTAACTAGCCGTTTTTCCTTACGAGATCCATGGCAAGCACCGCATAACTTTTCTTTGCCCATATTTAGAAACCTGCCCGGGCGTTTTTTAGTGAACGACTTAGCAAAATTTTGAACAGATAGGGGTGAAGGTAAAGCAAGAGAAGGCGTTGTAGCAACAACAACAACATCGTCAAAGAAGCTTTTTGAAGCCATTACAATACGAGAAACTTGATTCCATCATATGATGCAGGAAATAAAGTGGAAATAAAATGAAAATATTGAAATTAATTTCTGGCAATCAGAGAGTGGAGTTTATATATAGTTTCTTATGAAATAGAATACACGTAGAGGTGACGTACAGCTAAGGAAGACCCAGGGGATACTCTGGTATGTTTGGGATAGGGGTGCTCAGGCTGGGGTACAACGCATAAACCCAAAAAAA
>REGL01003134.1:2359-14150 GCA_004194395.1 Aurelia aurita complex sp. Pacific
CAGTCAACCCCAATCCCAGAAAATTCCAAGTGAAAGTATACCCGAATCACAGAAAATTTCCAGTAAAAGTATACCCCATTCCCAGAACTTCCAGGCCAAAAAAACCCAAAACTGGCCCACCCGCCTGACCCGATATAGTGAAGTACCTTCCCCCCAGGGGATTCAGGGGCTTGCTCCCCGAAATTTTTTAAAGTCACACTCTCTAGATCGCCGCAGAATGCCTGTCTTAAAAAGATAATAGAATAATAATAGATCCTTCCGCGCGGGGCTTTTATCTCCTTTGATTCTCTTTAAAATTAAAAGAGAATGAAAAACACCCGCCTAGGAGAGACAAATAACACTGAAAAGACTACTCGGTGCTTGTGCACGCTTTTTTGTGAGAAACTGCCCTCTGAGCTTTGAGAGGATTTACCTAAATGAAGTCGGCCACTCCGCTCTAAATTTTTAAGGATTTTCTGGAGAAGGCCCCTTCGGGAAACGTTAAGAACCGGCCTAAAATGGCAACCAAATTTCCAAATTTCTTGCTTCAAAGCGATTACCTCAACAAGCATGGGCACAAGTGATACTCTTGAAGGATAAAGTCACCCGGAATTTTGCTGTTGTGCTCCCAGGGAAAGAAATGACACTTTACTAATTCCAAAGGGGCAACACGTGCTATAAAGCATGTGAAGGCCATTGCTGCGAGGAAGGAAATTTGGTCGCAATTTTTCGGCCTATTTTGAAGATTTCTTGGAGGGGCTTTCTTGAGAAATTTTGGAATGAAGTTGCCTATTTCAGTCAGGTAAAATGTGAAATTCATTTCAACATGATTGCCTTGATACCCATGTTATGGAAAATTTGCCGAAAAACGACCCTTGTTTGGAGAGTTTTGGGCCCAAAAACCTATCCTTATGGGCGGCACATACACGTACCCTAAATATATTTTGTACCCCTCGGGGCACCACCACTCAAAAATCCTTAAAAATACCGTAATATGGCATAAAAAATCTGAGCTGAAATGAGATCAAATATCGGCTGATTAACAAAATTAATACGTTGGGAGGGCTGTGGTAGAATAAAGGCAAATTTTCAGTCGGTGGAATTTTCCGAGCGGGTAGAATTGTAAGCGATAAAAGGTCGCTCAGCCGTAACTTTCTATTCAATTTCACAGCGACCTTTTTTCTCAAATACAATAGAGATTCCTATGAGGCGCCATAGCGGACAAAAGTCTACTTTTATTCTGTGATATGTAATTTTTCGTTTACTATGTCTACTGCTTTCATTCTTTACATCTAAAATTTTTGCAATATCCAATGGTATTATTCACATGGTCTGATTCTTAATCTTTACAACCGGTGACCATCAAAAACTATCTTCAATTTTAGACACCATTATGAAAATTTAGATATCGTAAAGAATTTAGACATCGTAAAAAATTTAGACATTGCAAAAAACATTTAGACATCGTAAAAAATTTAGACATTGCAAAAAAATTTAGACATCGTAAAAAAATTTAGACATTGCAAAAAAATTTAGACTTCGTAAAAAAATTTAGACATTGCAAAAAAATTAGACATCGTAAAAAAAATTTAGACATAAAAAATCAGACATCGTAAAAAAATTAGACATCGTAGAAATGGACAACATGGAATGGACATCAGTTTACAATATTCAGTAGTGAACTGCTCTAGTGGTGGGCAAATAAATCTTAGTAATCTTGGCGCATGCGCATGTTTGCTTCGTTTGCTCTCCAAAATGGCGACAAATGCTGCTGTCCTAGAATTCATCCAATATTTGCCTTTAGCGATAGGTGAGGCTCGTAGAAATGTACTCCTGGCAAACTTTTATGGAATTGAGCATTGGCAGATGTGGTTCGACAATGCTGTGCCACTATTAAATATACTGACTAACAGAGTGCACAATATGCACTTGCAAGCTGAGCTAAACACTGCGATTCTTACTTTGAGGGACGAGACATTGAATGTGTACACAAGCATTGAAAATGCTCTTGTTTTTGGTATGAATGCGACTCAAAGCGATACACATACAACTACAACTTTCGGTCGCCCTCGGATGGAATTAACTCAAGAAAATCTTTCAAGGGAATTTAGTATTTTTAGAAGCTGGAAAATTGTGGCTCATCGTCTTGGTGTGTCAGAGAAAACATTGCGGCGAAGAAGGATAGAGTTTGGAATGGAGCTCTCTTCACAACGTGGTCAAAGGAATACATATACTGCAATTAGCTTCGACGATCTGTGTAATGCCGTCAGAGCAGTTCTTCATACCCTTCCTGATGCTGGAGAAACATTAGTAATTGGTTCTCTGAGAGCAAGGGGAATTTTTGTTCAAAGAAGCCGTGTTAGAGATGCAATAAATGAAGTAGACCCTATGAGCAGGGCCATGAGACGAACGTTCGCAATAGTCAGAAGAGTCTATAACGTGCCGAGCCCAAACTCACTCTGGTAAGTTTCCATTTCTTAGTTGATACATACAGGAACGTAGACTTTGCAGAATTCAGCTTTACTTTACATGGGCGTGGTAACTTGCCAAAACTTTGTGACAGTTATGGTGCCCCTTTTTTGGTGTGAAAAGCGCCCCTCATCCCGGGGGGGGTACTTGACCATGTTTTGGTTGGGGCCGTGCCATCGAAGCTTCAAAAACATACCCGTTCCTTATACCAATTTACGAAAAAGTATATCCGACTTTATACCAATTTTCCGAAAATGTATACCCTACCTTATATACCAAAATCGCGAGAATCGATACCGTTCCTTGTCCCAAAATCGTGAAAATCGCTCTTAAATTCCCGCATATCACAATCAATGAGATAATTGCTATATTTCCTCGTAGGCATATAGATGGGCATCATAAGCTTATAAGATGGCGGTTTGTAATTCACGGCGGAATCGATGGATACAGTCGCAAGATCGTTTATTTAAAATGCAGTACGAACAACAGAGCAGCAACGGTGCTTGATCTTTTTCAGGAAGCTGTCAGTGAACATGGACTGCCATCAAGGGTTCGGGCAGATATGGGCGTGGAAAATGTTGACGTCGGTCGTTATATGCTCCATAACAGGGGAATTAACCGCGGTAGTTTTATAACTGGAGCCTCAGTGCACAATCAGAGGATTGAAAGACTTTGGTGCGATGTGAAAAGGGCAGTTGTCAGACGCTTTCAAGGGATCTTTTATTTTATTGAGGACGAAGGAATGCTTGATCCCTCTGATGACATCGACTTGTTTAGTCTCCATATCGCATTCACCGATTACATCAACGTTGCACTACGAGAATTGAAAATTGATTGGAATGAGCATCCTATGAGTACAGCCAAAAACATGTCTCCGCACCAAATTTGGTATGCTGGAATGACCTCATATCGAGACTCCAACAGAGACGAATTTGAGGCGCTGACCAATTATGAACTGGATGCCTTTGGAATTGATGAAGATGGTCCGTGGGCAAGAGATGAGAGCGAAGAAGATGGAGGTGTTCATGTCCCTGCGATTTCGATCCAATTATCAAATGCCCAGAGCACGTACATTGCCTCCTTGGTGCAAAGTGATGGTAGCTGCGATGATCACATAAATTCTTACCTTAATATTAGAAGAGCGCTTGTGGACTTTCTTCCATGAACACGTCCTTGACTCAAGCTAATTTCGTTGTTGGTGTTTTGTTGAGTAGGCCTACTGCCCGTTTATGTTGATCCGTTATGTTGATTAATATTTTTTGAACGTTTGAGCCGCCACGATAGCTAGGTTATCTGACAAGACTTGATAGCATTGGCTGAAAATCAAGAATATAGCGACAAACAGGATGTCCCAGGAAAATTGTTCGACGTTTGATTAAATATCAAAACGTAACGATACAATTTACAGGCTGCTTGTTAGATAAACCTTTTCCTAAGATTTTTAATTAATTTTTGATGCCAGAATCTTGCGAATCCGCAAAGAATTTACGGAGTTATAAACTTGAAGTTCAAGTTTGTGCAAAAGCAGAAACCAGACTCCCCTAACTAAGTGACTTCAGGCCCAAACTTTAAAAATTTCTCTTAAAAACCATTGTCTTAGAGAAAGAAACGAATGAGTTTCAAACCTTTACTTCCTAAGATAACAATGGCACAGCTACACGATAACTCAGCTAACTACAAGCCAGTCAAACAAAACTCACAAACTAAAGCACAATGCATCAAAAGGTATGAAAAGATGCGATTCTGAATAAAAATTTCATTCAGTGGAAGTGATAGATTTCGCACAAAGACTCATATTTTCTGTTGCGAGAGTTATAAAGTGTCAATCAAGTCATTTCAATTTTAAGGTACACAGTTTAGAATACAAGTGAAGCTTGTAGAAACTTGGTGNTTGAGCCGCCACGATAGCTAGGTTATCTGACAAGACTTGATAGCATTGGCTGAAAATCAAGAATATAGCGACAAACAGGATGTCCCAGGAAAATTGTTCGACGTTTGATTAAATATCAAAACGTAACGATACAATTTACAGGCTGCTTGTTAGATAAACCTTTTCCTAAGATTTTTAATTAATTTTTGATGCCAGAATCTTGCGAATCCGCAAAGAATTTACGGAGTTATAAACTTGAAGTTCAAGTTTGTGCAAAAGCAGAAACCAGACTCCCCTAACTAAGTGACTTCAGGCGCGGATCCAAACTTTGAAATTTCTCTTAAAACCCTTTGTCTTAGATAAAGAAACGAATGAGTTTCAAACTTTTACTTCCTGAAATAACCATGGCACAGTTACACGATAACTCAGCTAACTACAAGCCAGTATAACGAACTCACAAACTATAGTACAATTCATCAAAATTATGAAAAGATCTGATTCTGAATAAAAATTTTATTCAATGGAAATTGAACTTCAAATCATTTCTTTCGTTCACTATTTGTCAAGTTGTCGTTGTGAGTTCCTCCAGTGAACTTAGCTGTTGACACCGGATGATGAGCTAGATGATCTAAAATGAAGCAAAAAGGGCATTTCCACTTTTCCGAGAGTCTGACGGGCGTGGTCACGCAAAAATTTTCCAAGAGGCATCGCCCCCAGACTCCCATTTTCCTTCAAATGGCCCTCCCCAAAGTCCAATGCTGGATCCGCCCCTGACTGACTTGTTTTTCAAAAAGACGTCTCAAAGTCGAGGTAAAAGAAGACTGTCCAATGTTTTACCTCTTGTTGATATAAGGACTTCAAATTGTGCACAACAGAAATCCTACAAGCATCCATAACCTTGAGACAGCTAGTTTATCAACAGCCCTTTTTAAATATTATTTTATTTGCTTTGAATAAACGAGATTCTACTTTCATAAAATATGCAATTAGTGGGGGTCGGGTTTCAGCTTTCGCACTAACTTGAACTTCAAAAGCTCGTATCGTTGAAATTTGGACGATTTTCTAAAGTTAATTTAAAGATGTCAGCAAGGTAGGTGACTAGTAAAGAAGATAAGTGCTATGTCATTGCCATGTATAAATACTAATAACCGAGCCTAAAATGAAGAGATCCAACGTTAAAAAAACACGTTCTTATGAACGATAAACCATAACGTCTGGTAAGCAAACAAAACGACAGCTATAAGTTACGCTTTAAAGGGAATCGACATAGTTAAAAGCTGGCCCGGGCCAAGTTAAAAATATAATCTATTGTACTCAACAACTTTGACGCCTGCGGTTTCATTGTGTGGCGAAGGAAACAATGGGTTGGTGGGCGTTTCTTGAGCCTATTTATAGCAACTTGTCGATATAGCTATGTCTATTCCCTTTAACGTGAACAACAACAGAATTTCTAGCTGGTTATCAAATAGTCTCGCATCCTAGCTAGCATCGAAAAAAAGTGAACATTTTTGAAAAGTCATCATAATTTGATATGCTACCAATCTTAAAGATTCTTTTGGTGTATTTGTATCAAGATGAAAATCAACAAGGATAATTTAAGACACTTGTTCGATTTTTAGTGCAAAGCGTCAAAAGAAATTTTTATGCTCGGTAACATAGTCAATTACAGGTTATTGTTTAAAATAATTGCTCGTGTTTTAGATAAGATGCTAGCATGATACGGAAAACTCTCGGACGGGCAACATAACATAAGCAACATAACATCCTTAACATAAAATAATCATGTCTGGAACAAACTAGAGTTTTATAAGATAGAGTTGAATAAAACATTTTTGAAAACAATCTACCACATAACGTTCTAAAAATGCTCACAAAAATTAGCAAACTATTAACACCTCTGTCTGTTAAGCTATGAGGGAGCCTTGACGTATTAACTTCAGCATAGGAATCAAATGTCATCCATGTCCGAAAGGCTTGGACGGCGAATAAGCGAAGAAGACAAAAGAAACCCGTGAATATTTTTCTGAATATTACCTACCTTCATAAAATGCAACCAGGACAAAAAACTGCTTGAATTTTCCAGATTTATTTTCAAGAAATCTACTCTCCAAAATGTTTGGGTTGGGTATGAAAGTTTGAACGCCAGTTAAAATATCGCCAGGTTTGGCGCAGTTATTGCATCTCCAACAAACAAAATCGGCGAAGGCTTGTTGAGGCTTGTTTAGGCATTTTAAAGTCAGATGATAAAACATCTTGGTAAAACCTCCTCTGAATTTTGTGACTTGTTTGGCATCAAGAAAACTTGTGCCATGAATGCAAAGAGTAGTATAATACAAGACTTTCCCACAGTATTGCCACATGACTTGAAATGCGTTAACAAGCCTAGATTTTTTCAATTCACATAGAAGACTGCAGGGGCATTGAATCTTGAACAAAAGAGACTGGCGGAAAGACAATAGCAAGAACAATTGAACACGCAGATTTTGGCGTTTTCGGGTCGTTCTTATTTGTATCGCTATGTTCGTATCACTATCATTGTTACTACTGCCTCTCGGCCAGAATTTCTATTGTTCAAGGTTCAGTGCCTTTTCGGTTTGTGTGTGAACTGGACAGGCCATAACTTCGGACACTCCGGCAAACCTAGAGATAGTTTAACCAGGATAAAAACTTGTATGCTTAAACATCGGGAGAGTAGATTTCTTAAAAAAATTCGGGAAATTTCAAGCAGCTTCTTGTCCTGGTTGCACTTTATGACGGTAGGTAAAAGCAGGGAGCGCCGAAGGTTCGGAGCCTTCGGCAGGAAGCATTCGGCGCTCCCTGGTAAAAGTTAGAAAATCTTCACGGGTTTCTTTCGTCCTCTTCGCTTATTTGGCGTCTGATTTGTCCGTAAAAGTGAGGCTTTGGAGGCTTCGGCCAAGGGACACAAGCAAAAATCGGCGGAAAATGTGATTCCTATGCTGTTAACTCCATGGTTCCAGATCATTCCATTTTGAAGAATCATTCTGTTCATTTGGCACAAGCTGGAAGAGTACACCTCGGAGAGGGGTAAATCCGTATTTTTCCTCAAAATCCTAGCGACGATAACTTCAAAGTGGTGTGATAGATTAAATGTGAACCTTACATCAGTTTTAGCCATTTTGCTCTGCAAATTTTGTCATGCGTAGTTGTTTCAGAACCATTACAGTTTTAGATATCGTAGAGTTTTAGTTGTTGTATAGTTGTAAAGATGCTGTTTTCCATGTAGATTTCAAATTTTTAGGTCATTTTTTACAATTCTGTGTCAATGTCTTGTGACATCACAAATGATTTTTTAGAAATCATTTGAAAAGATAGCAGTCTCTTCGACAAGTGAATTATACCAGATAAAATTGTACGAGAGTGTATTCACACCAATCGATGCAAAACTTCTTTCTTTACAATATAACCAAAATCCACTTGAATCGCGGACATGAATACGATGTACAGCCCCACTGTACTTCTCGCACCTTACCAAAGAAATTCATGATTTCCACAGTTGGCTTTAAGAACTGTGAATCTAAGACTTTTTACTCAAATATCCAAACATCAGTGTGAGTGTGTTGATGTAAGAATACGTACACTAAGAACAGTTACATGTTTCCAAACCCTTCAGATTCACATTCTAAAGCTGTGTTCATCTTCTTAAAAAACTCTTCTTCATTGCAGTTGCCAAGAGGAATCAGTAAGGTATTTGCACAAGCAACAGCCTCAGGGAAAACCTTTTCTTTTCCAGTGAATCCCAACAAAATATTTGGTGAATCTATTGGCTTGATTGTTGACTGTCCTGTTGCAAACTTCAAGAACATCAAAAGATGTTCCTTGTTACTTTGATCAATATAGTTTCTTAGCCACAGTAAAACTTCTTTGTTCTCCGTTGATTCTACTGAGTCCCACTCAATGATGGAATGAAGCATTGCTGGTGTCAACTGAAGTTTAGAAACTTCAAATAAGACTGACATCAGATCAGGCTGATCAACTATATACGATAACACACCAACATGTTGTAGCCCTTCTCTGATTGCCTTTAACTGTCTCTCTCTCTCTTGTCAAACAGCTCTTCCCATACAAGCATTGTCTTGAGTGTCTCCACATTTTTCAATGCAATAGAACTGTCTACCGGCCATTGTGATGAATTAACGAGCTGCTCATAGGCTGGACCATCTGCAGAGGAATCAAAAATTTTGTTGATCTCTTCATCTGATTTCACTTGCTCTAGCTTGTTTAGAAGGCCAATTAAGCAGGCAGTTCCTGCATTCAAGGGTATAGTTTCTTTGAAATGATTGGCAGACAGCAAGCCAACAATGTAGTTTTCATCTTTCCCAGCAAGCACAGCATAACTCCATTTGGACAATCCATTGAATGAGGGTCCATTGTGCAAGAGGCTGTGACCAATGGCAATGCCAATGGTCTTAAACAGCTGCAGATTCCAACCTGATCTTCTGGGAATAAGAGAGCCTGTTGGGGTTTCCTCAAACATTTCATGCTTCATCTGATCAAAAAGCTTAGAGAAAAACTCCATTTTCAAAGCCCCACCATCAACCCCTTGCTCGCCTTCAAATTCTACAAGGAATTCTCTGAACAGCAATTCCTTCTGTGCAGCTGCCAATTTGTAGAAGCGAATTCCATCACGTAGAATATGCTCCCTTCGTACGGTCAAGAAATAGGTCACATTAGAATCTGGTGTGACTGATTGTTGAAATTGGTGTATAACATCTTCTGTGTTCTTTAGGTCCTTGTTTGTCCTGGGTTTATCAGTGAGCATATCAATAGCATTACCCCAGCTGGTTGATGTTTGAAGAACAGTATCAAGCCGAGCAGTTGAAATTTCAGGAAACATGGCTGCTAGAGTATTGCGTGTTTCTACACTATCATTGTTGAATGGAATTTCTTCATTTGGTTCAAATGTTACCGTTTGTGCTCCAGGATCGTCAGATATACCCATATTACTGGATTGAAAGAATGAAGGTATTGTGCGCTGGCTGGAACTTGAACCACCATTGCAAACTTGGCTATGAATGTCTTCTTCAGAGATTACTATCACCTCACCACAATTTAGACATTGGTCAGTTCTTGCCTGTTCCTAGAATAATGGCAAATTACATTTCCTTAAACAATAACAATCATCAACACAGGATAAAAATATAAGGCTTTCCCAACAATGTAACAGTCTTGGCAGGAATGCAGAAGATGGGTTGTGGGGGTGGGAAATTGATTGCCCTGCATCTTGAAAATGGTTTAAATATGTTATTTCCTCCAGTAGAAACCCGCAAAATAAAAGAACCTATAGGTTTTTCTGAGCCAGCTGTAATGGGTTTCTTGATTAATTGATACCAGAACCAAGTCCAGCCTGTAAGCATTGCATTTTAATACTTTGGTTGCATATCAAATTTGTTTTACTCTTTACTTTACCTTTTACCTTCATTTTAACCTCACAATTGCTATTAGGTAGGCCTGGGCAGGGACGCCGGAGTGATGGTAGGGCAAGGGGNGGGTTAAAGGTCCTTGAATGATAACAGATAGTTTTTCTGACCAAGTTAGCCTGTTAAGATATTAGCTTTTAATATCTTTAAATATGGCTATTAGGCTATATTGTTGTAAATTTATGGTTTTGAATGTGTCTAGGGTACTTCAATCTTGTTATGTAAAGTATCTTAATTTTGATTTTATGTAAACTTTATGTTAATTCAATTTTGTTTACGTTGTACATAAACCTGGCTGGCTGTCTGAAAATGTATAAACAGGTGCATATACTGTAGCAGTTCCTAAAAAAGGTGCATAAAGTGGGTACAGTGGAAATGCATTTTTGAAGATGCTGATGCATTGCATGCATATCTTATGATGTATTTCTTTTGGCAAAAAGCCAATGTTTTTCCTCATTCACCCAGTACAGTAACAATTCGAATTAGGGCATTGTAGATACGTGGTGAGTACTTTGCCAATTAACAAAAAAAAAGAATCATTATTTTATACTCATTCATTGAGCTTATGGTGTGTTGACAGATGTGCAATTCTTTGCTTCTGTTGTCTGTAATTTAATCTCAATCAAGGTATATCATGAATTAATAATTACAGTACATTAAGTTATACCTCTAGAGACTTTGTTGGCACAAGCCAGACAATTTTTTGGCCAAATTGACGATGCAAAGTATCAGCATTCAGTTCTTGACCATTTGCAAGGCATGGTTCTATTAGGGATTGTCCAACTCCTGCCATTATCACAAACCTGTAGAAGCAGAAAAGTAAGTATCAGATAAAATAATTTCTTGCAATAACCTGCAGCGTGCTTCAACATTGGTTCTTGGTAAGATTCTGTACATACATCAAAGATGTGTCAATGTCACTTTTTGGGACACCTGGTACAAAATACAGTATCATGAAATGCATTTCATGAGGACTTTGTGGGTAAATACACTTTTTGCCCTTAGGTTTTCATTCTTGCACTTAAAGTGAATGACCTGAGACATATAGCGCTTGTCTATAAATAGGACAAAGAAACACCTAATCCTTCTATTGTTTTCTTTAGCATTGCTTTCTGTCGCGACGTTGTGGATTATCAAATACAAAAGGCTATAAGATCTCATCTTTTAACTCAGGTTATTCACTTTAAATGTCAAGAAGAGCCATATGTAAAAAAGTTTAAAAATTGGAAGCTGGACAGAAGTACAGTAAAAGGTACAGTATCAGTGTCCGTGATGACAAAACTGTAGCATTGGTTGAATATTCCACCCATTTCCACACCAAAAATTTTTGAAAGTTCTTGAATGCCACAATACACAGTACTTAGGCAAATAAATACCGTACAATAAATGGTTACAAATTCATCTTTAATCCTTGGAAAAACAATAGGTTTTGTCTATGGAACGCCCTTTGTACAAAAATGACATAAACATAGTTCATGTGTACATAAAGTATGTTTATGTACATAACTAATTACTGTATGTTTATGTGCACATAAAGATAAAGTTTATGTCAATTTTTGTGCAAATGAGGTTCCATATCTGTCAATTTAAAAAATTTGGAATCACAGTGTTACCAAGTTCAGAGACAGATATACACCCAGGGGGTCACTTGAACTTTTTATGTATGGGGGGGGTCCATCCGTAGTTTCCTAAATTCACCTAAAAGTATCAAATAAAATTTCACAGACCCAAAAATGTCAACTAAAAATTTTTGATGAGACCCAAAAATATCAAAAATACAAAATCTTGCTTAGTTTAAACAGCATCTATTTCATGACACACTAGGTCTTGGGAGACAGATACACAATAGCATGCAGATCCACTGTGCATTCTTCTGTGTAGCAACTGATGCAAAATATTTACTCAAAGTAGGTGCTGAAGAGGTGGCAAACTAATAAATAAACTACCAGAATCATGTCACAAAACCCACTTTGTGACTCCAAGATTGAACCAATAATTGACAGAAACCAAGGAAACCCATGGAGTAACCCATGGC
>REGL01003135.1:11811-24658 GCA_004194395.1 Aurelia aurita complex sp. Pacific
TTAAAAAAAATGTATTTATTTTAATTTAATTACTGTATCCATCGATTTTGATTAGTTTCCATGTACATATGTACATAGTAGACTAGATGATTTTTTCAATCGATGTAAAATAAAGATACAACAACAACAACAACAACAACAATCAAGCACTGGGGCTATAAACTGCTTGAGGCTAAATACTTACAAAATACAATCTATATTATATTATAAGTGATTGATACGGTTATGAGTTGCAAAGTGTTTTTGAACAGGAAATTTATTACCAACCCAACCAATAGTGTGTTTGATAAGTAACCCCCCCCCCCCTCCAGAGGGCCATTTGTCGGAAAATTTACTCTACCTGTTGGATTTGTATGTGGTTACAGGTCCATATTTAAAATATGTTATTGGGAAAATGATGAATTTATTGACTTTCGAGGATAAATTCAGACCTGAATTTTGAATCTACAGCATATTGTTGGTTCATGTTCACTAATTTTGAAGCCTGCAAATAGATTCCAAAATCGAGTCATTTAAGGAGTACATCAGTCCTTTCGTGCATGATTGTAACGTATGCTCCTAAAAGTGGGGTCGTTGCTGTTTTTTTTTTGTTGATTTTGGTATCGGAAAATGTTGAATCTTTGCCCCCCTAAGGCCAGTATTCGACCTGATTTGGCTTGTGGTTATTGGAGATCTTTAATGTCTTGATTATTCTTTCAGAAGTAGAGCCATTTACTTTTTATTTTACCAATTCATGAGAAATTTTGAGAAAATTACGATCATCGTAAATCCTAGATCACTTAGGGAAAAGTAGTACATCTTAAAGAAAACTAAAGTTTATCGAGGTTTATAATATGGTGCAAAGCAGAAATCTGTAGCGTTTTCTCCTCTCCAAAATGAATGCTTAGTTTTTTTTTACCAAATTGAAATTTTTGTTTAAATTGATCTCTAGTTGCTCAACGTTTTGTCTCTAAAAATTAAGCAAGAATCATCTGCATACAGAAACAGGTCATAGTCAACCGCTCGTGCCATGTCATTCACATAAAGAAGGAATATGAGTGGACCAAGAATTGACCCCTGAGGGACCCCACATGACAGATTACCATGATTTGAGTATTCCTTGCCAATGTTGCAAGTAAGCGATCGGTCCTGAAGGTAAGATTTGAACCATGAAATGGTGGATTTGCTAAAGACAATGTATACCATTTTATCCAGAAAAATGTCATGGTCAATTGCATCAAATGCTTTTTGAAGGCCAATTGTGATAGTACTGTAAACATCCCTGTTTCAAATCCTTGAAAGATCTTATCACTCAAGTAAGATCTCGGTATTGAAAATATCCCATAAACAATGGTAACAAGGGACCTACTACAGTAAATCAAATGGTAGATGCATTAACCATCCATTCAATCACTTTTAAAGACTTAATGCATATGCTCGCTCTTCGAAGCAATTTAAGCTTCTTTTTTTACTTCAACAGCAATCATTTGGGATGGAGAAGACCCCCAGCAATTCTGTAAGCAAAGTCTGGAAATCTGCTGCAATACTAATCAAGAAATGTTCAATTTGATCACAAGATCGTTGCCTTATTATCAATGCGTGACGTTTTCAGGAAACATTGACGTCAGCTGCACAGATGCAATGTTGAAAGAGATTGAGGTTGCATCAAAAATAAAGAAAATTTGTGTGGAAAGGCTATCGATTGATAGATCAGCAGTCCTCTCTGAGGGAGCATACATATACTGTGCACATATAATACCCTTTGTTAAATCAGTGGATATCAATTTTGAAAGCATTCCTAAGATTTTCACTGATACATTGATGTCTGTTTGCAAATCTCTTGATTTTGATGTGAGAACGAGAGAAATGAGTATCAGAATTCATGGCAAAAAGAGGGATGTTGGGGACATTGTCAAATTCTTTCCCCTCGTGGAACGAGTCAAGGTAATTGGCGCGTATGGTGCGGAAGTACAATTTTCCTTGGCCAGTATAGTTTCATTTGCTATCGCAACAGCCGAGACATTCGATAGAGGGGCAAGGGAGGAGCATGAATTTCCCCTGAAGAGAATGTTATTAAGTGATTGTACTGTGGACCCCCAAGGTGTTGGTTGGGAACTAATGAAAGTTTTGAGTTTTGTTGAGAAAGTTAATCTCGATGGGACTAAACTCTCTTGTGATGATGTAGAGGCAATGTCGAGATATATTTCAGAGTTGAAGAGACACGGAGATCAAGAGTTGGTCTTAAAAGAGTTAGTTTGGAACTACGGTTCTGTGGTGGGGAATGTAAAATTGGCAGATTTAATGAAGTTGTCGTCTTTTGTTGAAAATGTTAAGATGTCGTCAGGGAAGCATGATTGTTATTCTACACAGGAAATGAGTAAAACTTTGGTCGAAATAGTGGATGAAGATCGGAAGCAAGTTCGTTTAAAGAAATTGAACGTTACATCACTATTTTCTATAGAAGGTATAGCTGGATCTAATAGGAAAGCAAAAGAGCTAGGCGATGTAGGTCTTGGAGCAGATATCGCGAATCTCATAGCTTTAATTGAGAACCTTGAGTTGAATATCACTGGATTTAAATGTGAAGATTGGGCTGAAATGGCGAGGGTTATGTCAGAAATGATACATGAAGACAAAGATCGATTTTGTATCAAGAAATTGAAGCTGAAATATAGTGAAGATGAAGTAATGGGGAAAGATATAATTCGAATCGCAGCTTTGATAGAAGATGTTGATTTAGATGGAAGATTTTTTGAGGCAAATGAATTGAAGGAAATGTGTGCTGTGTTGTCAGGATTGCTGGATCAGGGTGAGGAGCATGTTCGTTTAAAGAAATTGCAGCTGCATGGTTACCTAGGTGATGAAAGGGTTGGAAGAGAGATCATAAATTTGGTATCTTTGATAGAACATGTTGATTTGAGTGAAATTCGTTTCAAGGCTGCGGATTTCCAGGATATGAGCTTGGCTTTGTCACAGTTGAAAAAGTCAGATGAAAACCGGGTCCGTATTAGGAAGCTTGATCTATCTTGGGGGCGAGAGGAAGGGTCCGGAACATCTATTGCTAATATGATACCATTGATCCAAACGGTTGATCTTCATTGCGAAGGGATTCAGACGAGTGAGCTACAGGACATGATTTCTGCCATGCTTAATTTGCTGAAGCAACCTAAAGATGGAGTTTGTCTGAAGAAGTTTGGTCTATGGGGCTATTGTCGTGGGCCTAACATATCGGTGACTCATTTGACTAATTTAATGGCGTTGCTTGAAGAAGCTTATTTTGGTATTGATTTTGAAGGTGATGAGTTTCGTCAAATGAGTGCAAGGCTATCGAGATTGATTGTAGAACGACCTGATTTGGTTAAGATAAAAAAACTTTGGTTCTATGCATGTGATTTGAAAGAGAAGGGTTTAAAAATGATCGAGTTGTTATCTTTGGTTGAAAATGTTGAGCTGCGTCACTGTAAATTAAAAAAATATGATTTGCAACAAATGGCGTCGATCCTGACAAAGAAGCTGAAGAGTAAGAAAGATCAGGTTCGTATCAAGCAATTAAGCTTGCGTGACTGTGATCTGGAGAGAAAAGAATACGGAGAACATCTCATGAAATTGATTCGAAATTTGGAGACGGTGGATTTACAGCTAAACGATTTGCTTCCAGCTGATCTCATGAAGATCGCAAACTTCTTTGAGGATTTAAGTGGCACAAATCCACGCAGGCAAAAGCATAGGACGAAGTCATTGGTGCTGAGCGTGTTTAAAGAAATAAAAGCAGAACATGCAAGAATTGCTTTCAACGCGAAAGAGGTTCATGGAGTATGGACTACAGGGAGGCCAATGTCGGTTAAAAATGCTCAAGGTTGTTACGACTGAAAATGAGCCCCTTACTCAAGAGCTAGTGAATTTGGCAAATGAAATTGGAGTGATAATCAGTGCTCTTGATAAGAAGCAATGCGAATGGTGTCATGTTGTGGATTGGATTGACAAACGTGATTGGAATGCCCCTGATATATCTGGCGGGTAAGTTAGATAACGACCAATTTTACGAGTCAAATCCATAATTTGACACAGTTTTATCCCGAACCATATCAAAATTATCCTGCAAACTTCTTTAGCTAGATAAATAGAACATCTTCGGTAACATCTGGTATTTGGTACAATTTGGGGGCATAATAGAGAGGGAGGCTTATTCAAAATTTTGGCTTGGAAGAGGTGCTTACAGCAAATGCTTTTTCATCAAGCTTGTAATAACATTTACCTGAGAACATTTCTTAGCAACCATGCCATATTTGCCTCGTGCAACTCTAGAGCAATTATTCCTTGGATTATCACAAGGTTTTTTTTCATTATTTTAGATGCAAGTTTATCATCAATGGCATCTCAGCGGAGGTACAAGAAATCAGCGATGGCTATGTGTCTTTGTGTGTTTCAAAGGAGCTAACTGAAGATATTAATTGGAAAGTTTCAAGGGGTTCACGTCATATCGATCTTGCTATTGGAGAAGCAGTTTTGAGTGATGTTATCTCGATTGGTCCTGAAGGGAAATCATTTGCTAAAGCAGCTACATTGAAGATACCATACAACATTTATGAAGTCCCGGAATTAACCGAAGTTGTCTGTGAATACCTTGATTTGGAAAGTGATAAATGGGAAAGAGTTTCTGCTGTATTTACTAAAGATGGTAAGCAGTGATTAAAGTCCGTAGAGATGTCATCTGAAATTTGCGATAACGCAAAATTCTTTTGCAAAACACATCTATTGCTGCTATTCGCGGGTATTTGGAGGTGACACCTAATTTGAGACAGTTTTGCTCGTCTAGCGGGTAAATAACAAAAATAAATCCCCGTCTAAAAAGCTACTGCCCTTTGGATATCAAGGCAATGCTGTGGGCAAATATATCATTTGATATTAGATATGTTCAAATCGATTTTAGAATTTAGCTGATTGAAATCGGCATTTTCGTTCTTGAATTATGAGGTATTTTCTCAAGAATGAATTTTCTAGAAACGTTCTAAACGGGCCTGAAGTCATTACATATTCAACTTTGCTCCACAGATAATTTTGTTATTATTCTGCAACTCGATCACAATGACTTTTCCTTATTTATAGATAACGGAATACGATATGCCACTGTGAATATTCATGTTGCCACGAAGTATATAATATCTCTTCGACTCAAGAAACACATTGCTAGAATTCGCCAACGCGAGATAACAATCAGTTTGTTCGGCGGCCGCCAGGACATCGATGTTTCCTTTCTTGCTGGAACATTCGGAGACGAAAGCCAAGATTGCTGCTTCAAGGTACTGATATTTCCAATATTTCCTTTCAGATTCGTCTAACCCTATTTATTTTGGAATAGACCATTTTGAAGGTGTTGTGGCGCAGTGGCGTAATCCTCTGACTTTGCAGCCAGAACAGTCAGGCGGAGTGGGTTCGATACCCGGTAGGACCCCACCACTTGAGCGTCATGACAAGGGGTCGCGGACTCGATTAGGTCTGCTCTATTTCTGCGATCCCAGCGCTTGGCGCTGAAAAACGCAACTTCACCTTCACCTTCACCTTTGACATTCAAGAAGGGAGACTGGGGAGAGCAGTTAGTTCTGTTAAATGGCGGACATCTATCAGGTAAATTGCTGCCAAGAGCTTCTACGAATGATAGAGTTTGTTCCACATAAATGTTGGTTTCAAAGTCATGGTTGAAATTAGGAAACCCTAACGTAGAAGCCTCGAATAGAAATTAAGGCAGCAGTATCGAATAAACCTTTCGTTCAAAATAAAGGTGTCTGCAATGCTCCATGCCTTAACTTAGGGTTTGAGAATCTTACAAGTGGTTACTAATTTATGGCATCAGGAAAATGATATATGGCTGCTTCAAAATCACGTAAATTTTGAAAGGAAGTCTTTTTTATTGTATTTGCATTTATTTACGTTTGAAAATGGCTCAATTTATTGCGTTATCGGTAAACAACGCAATTAACTCGTTTTAAACTATTTAAGCAATTGGGTAGTTTCTTCAATAAAATGTTACGATCTTTGAACACATAAATTTCAAGAGTGTTTTCAGCTACGAAGGTAACCTTTTTGCCGAGATATTTCACAAGTGCCAACAGATTTGAGAAAAGCAAATCTTTGCACCACCGACTTAGTACCCTATGGGTACCAGGATCTGTACCCAGGGTATCGACTTTGATTCAACTCAAGGAATAGGGGGGTCATAGCAACTGGGAACTATAGCCCTCCTTGAGCCCCTGTTCAGCCATTCCTGACCTTTTGCGTCCTATGAAAGAGGAGCAGTCTGAAAAAGATTGAAATTTGAAATTTGATATTTGCACAGAATTTGATTTCAAAAAGCAGATACAGTCTAGTTTTACGCAAGTTGCAATAGAAATTTCACGCTGCGATGAGAATTTGCAGGTGGGACATTTTGAGACAGACATCTCTTGCTCAATTCAATGTTTTTCTGTTTCTACGAAGGTAAACCGATTCAGCGCTCAAGCCTTGCAGCAATTGAAAAGACTTGGTTTCACAATATCACCGATGTTACAATTCGAAATGGTTGGTGCTCAACCCAAGAAACCCATCAAAGTTAAATTGCCAGTTGAAAATGTTTCAAGTAATGCTGAGCAGTTGGTGATTTTATGCTGGAATGGAACTGAGTTGACTGATGTCACCTGGGAAATGAAGCCAACGTTACTTGATAATGCAGTGCTTTGTGAAATCAATCAAGCTTGCAGGTAGGTCAATGAAGCGCTGACTCACGACATTTTCCCAGGTATCGCAACAACAACAACAACAACAACAACAACAACAACAACAACAACAACAACACATTTTACAAACTTTTTTACATGTTTGTAATTAAATTGGATTTTCATTAATGGAATAGCGTTAACTATGAATATGTGATCAGGTTAGATCCAACAAGGCATATTTATTATCCGAATAGCGAATTACTATAAAGTCAAATAGTAGCTTTGGGTGAGGTCGTAAGATGGGAGGGCATGTAATTCCTTGCTCCTAAATTGCAGATGACGCAGAATTTCAATCAAAAGTCACACTTCCCTTTTAGATGAAACGTAGTTTTCAAATTTTTAACTGGGTTTGTGTATAATTCTATGACCTATTTCAGGGAGCTGGATGGTTTGAAACACAATTCATTTACTTGTTTGAATTCTCTACAAGTACCATAATTTCTAAAAAATTTATAGAAGGTAGAAAAATTTTCAAGAATGATACTTCATGAATGTCTTCCATACCGAGCAAAAGTCCTTCACTCTTCTGGTTTACAATTTAGAAATATGACGACGTCTTTGCCTCGAATGAGTTGAAATACCCGTAAAATGCACTGAGATTTTAAACAATGGAAGATTTCAGAAAATCTAACGGCAGGATCGTAGCAAAATAGCTAAAGTTTCTTTCAAGCCATTCATTTCAGAGAAATGGGATTTAGAATTTTGCATTAATCTTTCTAAAGATTTGGAACCAGTGCAAGTCGATGAATATCTTGGGTATAAAGAACAATTTGATCAATAGGGTGAAGTGACGTTTTACAATCGTTGATTAACTGCTCATTTTCTACTCATTTTCATCAATTCACGTTGACGATAAAAAGAGGAAGAAGTTGATAACGTGAACAAAGTCTATCAGTCTGCTTGCCTTTTTTTGCAGAAAAACAGGTTTTTGGCCAGGGTCTCTTTCTAAACCAACCTTATAATTTGTAAGTATATATATCGTTATTCTTTTCTTTCCCTCCAGCATCTTAGCCATACTTCTGGAGACGCATGTTCAAAGAAGAGGGGATACACTGTCAAGAGACATACTGAAATACATGCAGCCACAATTAGAAATGCGATTCTACTTGTACGTTAAAGATGTTCATGACCCAGACTACTGCATTGCATGCTCAAGTGTCGAAGACAGGTCAATTGTTGATGAGAAACTTAGGCCAATGGGATACGAAATGGTTACAGACTGTCCAGCGATAAATGGAGTCTTTGAGAACACAGACATGAGAATCGGTATCGAAGGTGGTGTTGTTGAGAAAAATTCACGGGGCCCTCTCAAACTGAGGTAAGTAGTGATTGTTTTATTCTGAACCAATGGTATGGTTTGCTGCAAATCGTGTTTACCAGTGTGGTGTGTCTTAAAGACCCGTCATCAACCGTGATCCTTTGCGTGACAAATGATAAGCAAAACAAACAGAAGTTAGGCCAGAAACGACTGTTCCATCAAACGAAGTTCGAGTTAGGAGCAACAGTGGATCATGTTTAGCGATGGATCTTAAAACTTTATTGAAATGCATCGTAAAATGGTCTTCATCTGTGAAAAGTCTTGGGAAGCTCTGCACTAACAATTTAGCTTCTTTGCTTTTGCGCTAACTCCTTTCAAATCATTTTTAGGCGGATTTTATAAACAAATGGGTCCTCAGTACAGAGTTTTCTTGCATCTCAAACCCCTTTTTTAGAGTTCTGTCCTATGCATAGTTACGTTATTCTTCCTGTAGCCAAACAAGAACGGCTTCAGAAGCAAACAGAGACGTCTTTATTTGATTATGACGCTGCTCTGGTTTGGCTACCAGAAGAGCCTAAGGTTTAGTTTCCATATATCTTTTTCTTTGAACTTTCATGATTGATTTTTCTCCCAGTCCGTATATGTAGACTGCATTATTGTTTCGTTTCAGGTTAAAGGACGGAAAATGCTGTTTCACCGAAAAGTTCCACTTGAAGAAAAGCGCAGATGCAGATAACAGTTGCATCACCTTTACTAATGAAAATAATGGGATAAAATATGGTTCATTGTCTTTCACATGGGTATGTAGACTGATTTAAATAAATCTCAATAAACGCTCATCAAAACGAGACCTACACCACATCGAGACTGCTCATACTGACTTTTTAACATATTAACTTAGACTAATTACATGTTCGTAGTTATTGCTGTTGATAGACTCACTGAAGCAACAACAACAACATCAATTCACTTCAATGAGATCAGCGTAAAAGGTTTTCGAATTGGTATGTTCTGCCTAGGCCAATATCAAAACGACACAGAAACAATTATTCTCAAATTATGCTGTTTTATTATGAATCATAGTTAGAGTGTCCGGCAGCTCACAACGGGTGTGTAGGTGTTCATGTCCTCTGCAGCCAAACTAGAAACGATAGACAAATACAACACAAAATTAACAAGCACGTGACTAATATGGGGAAGGGAGAGGTGCAGCTTTTTAATTTTTCTACTGTATCAAACTTTATCGGCCTTTGTGGGATGGTATGACCCATTCTTCCTTCTGAGATCAACCATTTATTTAAACAACTGAATGGACAAATCGTAGTATTTTAACCACAGGTAGCAGCGAATGATTGTAAAATTAGTAAATATATTAATGATATACAACCTTTGATATACAACCTTATTATATTCCATATCGTCTTTCTCTGTTTTGATGATGTTCCTCGTGTCTCTGCCTCTTTCCACCAAAATATTTGGCCTATCAGTCGACCCAGTCTCCATGGAATATCAGGAGAAAGAGATATCTCTTTTCTTCCACTGGATATTCTATAGGGACTGGGTCGACTGTTAGGCCTAATAGTTTGGTGAAGAGACGCGAGGAACATCATCGAAACAGAGAAAGACGATACGGAATATAATATGGTGTCTATCATTAATATCTTTACTAATCTTTACTAATCATACGCTGTTACCTGTGTTTTAACCCTTGAAAATATGACATCCTATTTATTTCCAGCCATTGGTTAAAGGCCCTGCAAGCATTGCAACTGTGGAACCAATCAATGAGCTTGAACATGCACGATTCTTGGGAATGAGGCTGGAGAATTGCTTTCTTGAAGAGCTAAATTTCCATGATGACACTGTTTTCAACAATCTGAGATCTTTGGGACTGCGTAAGAAGCAAACTCAGAACATCAGATCAATGCTTCGAGCACAAGATGACAGCATGGAAGGAAATTTTATGGTGGAAAAAGTTGCCTGGAAAGAAATCACCGATGCTTTTGTGAAAGGACAGTTGGATGAAAAACGGTTTGAAAATTTTGGAAAACTAGATCCTCAAAGAATGAGAGANCAATGAGCTTGAACATGCACGATTCTTGGGAATGAGGCTGGAGAATTGCTTTCTTGAAGAGCTAAATTTCCATGATGACACTGTTTTCAACAATCTGAGATCTTTGGGACTGCGTAAGAAGCAAACTCAGAACATCAGATCAATGCTTCGAGCACAAGATGACAGCATGGAAGGAAATTTTATGGTGGAAAAAGTTGCCTGGAAAGAAATCACCGATGCTTTTGTGAAAGGACAGTTGGATGAAAAACGGTTTGAAAATTTTGGAAAACTAGATCCTCAAAGAATGAGAGAAAAGCTATTGGAAGGTAAATATTAAATAAATGCGTTGAATTTAAATATTATAAGGACAAGCATTTGTGCAGTCCAAAACTGGCAAGATTAAAGCTGGCAAGACTTGTTGGAGTTGTTTTGATTTCATGAAACTTTTTAGAAGTCTTTTGCTTTTTGGAGTTTATTTCCTGCTGTTTTTGTAATCAGCTGCTCTTCTTTTATTTTGAAAGCTTTAGAATTAATCTCAAACTTTTTTGTGGGATGTTTTAAGTTTTTGCTTTTTCCTCTGCGTGCAGCAAGGCGGATGACTTTGAGTGACTGGAGAATGGTTGTCACGAACATATGAAATCAGTATTTTCCGAAATGAAGGAACAAAAATTCCCCATTTTGAACTGTTTCTAACAACATTAACGCCATAGTATTTGTCCTAGACTTCCCCAAGTCTATTTTCTGAAGTTTGTCTGACCAATCCTTTCCAAAAATTCGTGGATCCGCAGTTCCAACATTCTGTAAAGGAAGAAAGGGGCAAAGAAAGACGTCTCTCTTTCGCTCTTCCCTTCACTGAATGTTGGAATTGCAGACCCAAGAACTGTGGAATAGGATCGGTCAGACGGACTTCACAAAATATAGACTTTAATAAGTCCATTATCTCATTGGATTTTCTTATAGTCCTTGGATTTCTCAGAAAACCTTGGCAAGAAGGTGATGAAACTCAGAGCAAGTGTATAGCGAAACTTAGCGAGTGTAAGATTTTTGAGCAGTATGATATAACGACAGTATTTGGCAGATGCCTTGGACTTAGACAACGAGAGATCGACGCTGTTGAAAAAGAGACAAAATTGGCTTGTTTACAGGATCAGTTTATCATTACAAGGGGGAATCATTGCTGTAAATTGATGCTGGAGTTGGCGATGAAGAAACGAGGAGGGAGAAAAATGCTTGAAATTGTCAAATCTTTGCTGAAAACAAAACTGCATTTTAAAACATTCAAACCAGAGACAAGAAAACATTTGTTGGTACAAAAGTTGTTGGACAATCTTGGAAAATTCATCGAGGATCATGTGATCAGCCAAGATAAATAGAGTAACGGCTTATGAAAAGCAAAACATATCCACAAACACAGATTAATCTTACAGTTGCTATCTTACAGTTTTTTATATTTTACTAAGTCTTAGGAAAACATATTTATAACGCGCCTTGAATTTCATCGATGACAAGTAGCTTCTTCTTTTGTAGTCGGTCTCAAATTGGGCGTCCTGTGTCTCTGTGCCCCGGGGGGGGGGAGGGACTTGACTAGGGAGTGACGGGGTGTATGGAAAACCTCTCCACACTCTGCACCCTGTCGCATAAAACATGGGCCAAAAGTATACCCGGTCGCATAAAAATTTACCTCTCAATAAAAGAGAAGAACGCGATTTTTGTTTGTGATACCCTGTCGCATAATTTTCGTTCGAAATGGACACCCTGTCGCATAATTTTTACCACAAAAGGACACCCTGCAAAAGGACACCCTGTTNAATAGAGTAACGGCTTATGAAAAGCAAAACATATCCACAAACACAGATTAATCTTACAGTTGCTATCTTACAGTTTTTTATATTTTACTAAGTCTTAGGAAAACATATTTATAACGCGCCTTGAATTTCATCGATGACAAGTAGCTTCTTCTTTTGTAGTCGGTCTCAAATTGGGCGTCCTGTGTCTCTGTGCCCCGGGGGGGGGGAGGGACTTGACTAGGGAGTGACGGGGTGTATGGAAAACCTCTCCACACTCTGCACCCTGTCGCATAAAACATGGGCCAAAAGTATACCCGGTCGCATAAAAATTTACCTCTCAATAAAAGAGAAGAACGCGATTTTTGTTTGTGATACCCTGTCGCATAATTTTCGTTCGAAATGGACACCCTGTCGCATAATTTTTACCACAAAAGGACACCCTGCAAAAGGACACCCTTTTGAGCGGCTCATCACGTCAGGTCAAGTATGGGAGTACCCCCTCCCCCCTCGGGGATTGATCGCATGGCTTGAAATGGATGTAAACAAACCTTTGCCGATTTTGTCTATTAACCCAACTTTTTTGCATTGTCACAATTCATCGTCACCTGGGTTGTGCCTGGACGCTTCAATTCGGTTTTAGAAATTTTCTATTCTATGGTTATAGAAATTTCTATGGTTCTAGAAAATTTGAATTTCCAAAAATTGTGTTTTTGCTGGTAAGTGAGAAATTTTCGCGAGTCGTGATTCTTTATTCTGTCACATGAAAATGTCCGCGAATGAAAACAATTGAAGTATATTGTATTAGTAATTTTGCGTTATCGCAAATCCCACATGACATCTAATTTGAGATAAAATTCATAACATTTCACTATTTGATTGAGCTTCTTTGACAAAAGGTTTCTCCCATGGCACTTTCCACATCTTCTTGCGTTTGCTTTTTGTCGTGAAGGAGAAAGGAGAACTAAAGATTCTTCTTAAAATGCCCCAAGAGTGCTGTAAAGGCTTAGAAACTTCATTT
>REGL01003136.1:3550-15632 GCA_004194395.1 Aurelia aurita complex sp. Pacific
AAATTGACCTGCTGACACTAAAATCACAATGACTCCACATTTTTGTACGAACACCCTATTAACATTTGACAACATTGGAAAGCGGATTCTTTATGCTTTTCAAACATCCTAATTGTTCCATTCAAAAGGTAATGCTACCCAGGAGAATTACGTCATCTCTGCTGGACGAAAAATGTCGCTCGCCAATGAGGAAAGGACACCTTGTGCGGTCGAGAGATGAAGTTGGCGTCATACCAATTCCAACCATTCCAACAATTCATGCCGAGAAACCTACGACAGACGACGGTGAGGAGGTCTGACTCAAACAAACTCTTTTTTGGTGCATTTTATTGGAACTTTGACTTCGCCCAAACTTCGATATGCACGCCTCATAACAACTGGTTTATGACAGCGATCAATTCATTCGATCATTTGTCATCCTGAGTAGTCGTCACTAGTTCCCAGGCCGTAGGTGCCCGGTAGTGTCCACAGTCCAAGCTCCACAAAATGCATTATAAAACGAGTTTGGAAAATGATTTTGGAAAATTTTTTTTTTGGTAGAATAGCATTTCTTGATGAGTTCTATCGGAAAATGAAATAAAAAATGTTGGGTTTATGTGCACTTTAATGGATAGGCAGCTCAAAGTGAATCAACGGAG
Organism: Aurelia aurita complex sp. Pacific; assembly: GCA_004194395.1. NCBI lineage: Eukaryota > Metazoa > Cnidaria > Scyphozoa > Semaeostomeae > Ulmaridae > Aurelia > Aurelia aurita complex sp. Pacific. The sequence continues at coordinate 4,189 of REGL01003136.1, forward strand.
CTAAGTAGAGGCAGTCTATAAATAGGACAAAGAAAAATCCTACGCACGTTATTATTCATCTGGATAACAATATCCACTAATGTCTCGAATTAATCAAAGACAATAGGCTAATAATAGATTGCGCAGACTCCTTCCGCGCCGGGATTTTATCCCCGTTGATTCTCTTTAAGAAAATTGGGCTGTAACTGCAGAGAGAAATATGAAATACATCACCTGGCTGTAACTGCGAATCTTTACATGTGGATAATGCTGCCAACCGCAAAGAGGATAGCTGATGCTTGATGCAGTTTGATCCAGCCTGCCAACCAAGGATAGACGAGTTTGGCTGCCAGCCAATAACGAAGAGATTTGCTTCAGTTCAAAATACTATTTGTTGCTTTTCTCTTTTTGATTTCATTTTTACTGTTGTCTGTCAGATGATTGACACTGTTACCAGTTTTAGTTCTGCTGTTGACAGACCTGACTTCCTTTTCTCTTTATTTAGTCCTTTTTGCTCGTTCGTAAAGAAAGATTTTGTTTGTGGTATCTTGTGACTTCTTCTATCAGTGTTTGTGTCTGGAAGAAGAACTTGAATTTATCCAATGTGCTGCGTTGTTACCCTTTCGGGTTGAAATAGAACAATGTTCCACCTCGAATCAATGTTCGCTTACAGCGACTTCTATGCCGATGAGGCATAAGGCGTTATGGTCTGCTACGCTGGACTGAAGTAAACGCAATTTAAATTGGCGTTGGGCAAGGTTCATACAAATTCCTTAGGCCAACTGTGGCGCGCTCTGCTGCAGAGAGCAATCCTTCATCTTCCGGTGGTAACCTTCAAAATGTTCGACTTTTCCTTTACATAAGTGACTACAAGGTACTGATAGAAGATCTATTCGCTGAACTCGTCGTTATTTTTGCAATTGATTGAATAATCATCGAAATTCTTCTGCAGCTTCGCCTTGAAATTTGTTTTGACCAAGTCTCGGTGCACGAGGAGGACTCGGAGCATGATGCATGCTGGGAAGTATGAGATGCGTGACAGGGGGAGATGGGACCGAGAGGGGGGAAGGAAACAACTGTGCTAACCCTTGTAGTTAAACCACATTTACTCTGAGGCGTAAATGTTTGCATTATACAAGTTTATGATTTCGTTTTGTCGGATTTAATTTCCAAATGTGGTTTTCATTTTATTATTTAGTTTTGGCCTTAATCACATTTCATACCCTTCATCAAAATCTAGACTGTTGTCAATTTCCCAACTTTTCTCTCGATAAACCGAAAAAGAATTATCTAAGGATAAGAAATCGACTTTTTTGTGCAAACAAATGCTATTTTTTCAAACGTGATCAGTTTTGCACCATTTCAGCTCATAATTTGAATGTAGTAGACATTTCATCAACACTGTAGCGCAGTGAAGACTGTGCTGCTCAAACTTGCAGAATCATCGATTGGGTTTATTCTTGTTAAATTCGTTGGTGCCGCATGCAACCCATAGACTTTTGGACTTATCCAGTTTTGGTTCATCATAGCAAATGAAGAATTGGTGAGTATCTTGTGATTTACCTTTTATTTGTGACATTATTGGTAGGGGTTTCTTGTCGAGTTTTGACCCTTTATAATGTGATTGTAGTGCTTCAGAAGAAGATACTGCCCCTTTTGAATGTTATTCAACACCATTGTGCAACAGACTGAAGTAATCCTTCGAGAAATATCTTTCTGCTTAACCTAAAACAATAGTCGTTGCCTTGATTTTAGGGCGTTATTCAAACATAGATTTCTCTCGATCTGAGTTGAATATCAAAATCCGAGGCGGTAGAATTTTTGGCAAGCTTATAGTCTAACAGAAAATGTAAAAACATTCCTGATTTGTCAAAAAGCCATTTCCACATGGCCAGTTTTTGGGGGAAGGTATTTTTGTATAAATCCCCACAGCTTCTGAATTTCCGCAACATCACGGTACGCCACGTGATGTTAGAATACGTGGTGTGATTGGTTAATCTCACAGATGTAAACAAACACGCTGATTGGTTCAAAACGAAATCTGTCCTTGTTGATTGGCTACAGCTTGACAGCAAGTGGCTTGAGCCATTTGTATTTGCTTACATTCCCTTTAAGGTTTTTCAAAAATTGAAATGTTTTGAGAAGTTTCAAACTTAAGTCAAATTTTGATGGTATACTACTGTTCCAGTAGTCTGTTTTACGACCTTTTATTTCATTTTATTATATATATTTTTTCAATTTGATGTTGTACTATCTACTGTCATTTATCATAATTTAGTTTCAATGCTTCACTACTCCTGATCAGCCTTTCTTTTTTACGGCCATTATTGTTCAGTTTTGTCTTTTATACTATCTACTATCATTATCATCATTCAATTTCGATGCTATATTACTAGTCAGTAGTCTTCTTTTTACGACCTCTTTTTACGACCTTATACAATGTTGAGCTTGTACTATTTACTATCATTATCATTTAGTTTGTTTATTCAGGGGGTATCCCACCCATTTTTTGCTGAAATTTGATTACCAGTTATCTTTGCTGGATCTTAGGAAGCGGACCTCGACCAGGGCTAGCGAGTGTGGTTTGGGGCTATATTACCTATGGGATGAGACATCCCTTCCGCACTCCCAGGTAGTTTCGCTCCCGCATTGTTTTTTGTGGCTATTGCACCCATTTTGGCTGAATTTTTTTACCAGTTATTTTACTGGTCATTTTTTTTGTGGGTATTGCACCCATTTTGGCTGAATTCGTTTACCAACTATTTTACTAGTCATTTTTTGGGAGCGAGGCTGGACCAGAGCTAGAGATTGTGGCTAGGGGCTATATTGCTTCTGGAATGGGACACCCCTCACACACTCCCAGGTAGTGTCGCTCCCGCATTGTTTAGGGAGCGGGGCTGGACCAAGGCTAGGGAGTGTGGCTTGGGACTATATTGCGTCAGGGATGAAACATACTTCCTACAGTCCCAGGTAGTTTCGCTCCCGCATTGTTTTTTTTCGGGTATTGCACCTGAATTTGTTTATCAGTTATTTACTTGTCATTTTTTTGGGAGCGAGGCTAGACCAGGGCTAGGGAGTGTGGCTTGTGGCTATATTGCTTCTAGGATGAGACATCCCTAACACAATCCCAGGTAGTTTCACTCCCGCATCTGGCTGACATTTTCGTTACCAGTATGTTTATACTGGTCTGGTTTGTTCATCATCTTCGGCGGGTTCAAACCCATTTTGCTGAGGTTTACGGTACCAGTGCGTTTCTCTGGTTTGATTGCTTGTCTTCGGCGGTTTCAAACCCATTTTTGCTAAAGCTTACGTTACCACTACGTATTTAGCAGTTTGGTTGCTCATTATCGTGGCGGTTCATTTCAAAATCAAAGACTTGGCCCAAAGTCTACTGGATCTAAAGTTTGTTGACCCTTGAAGGCTCGAAGTTTCTACAACAACAACACTAAATTATGACTTACAACGAATGTGGAGATGTCAATCAAGGTTCAAAAATGTCAATCAACACGACGAGCAGCACCCAATAAAATACAGAACAACAAATTTAGCTAAGAGTCACGATACTAAGAGTCACGATGCTCATTAAAACCAATACGTTATTTTATGGAACGATTCTTTATCATTTAGACGAAGCATTTTGTGGAACATGGTGTCAGACACAATAAAAAAAATTTTCAGACCACAAAGCAATCAAAAAAATGATTAAGAGCTGGAAGGGACATACTTAGCGTTGCAACATCTGCAGATGATGTGTACATAAATCTCGTATATATTTATGTTTATATTTTGTGTCTTTGCTTTTTGTGGTAGATCGGTGGTGTCTATTATTTTCCTTTAAAACTAATGCGTATACTAACTGTAAATAAGTTAATTATTATCATTATTATCTCTATACTTACCTTTGGTGGGTTCAAACCCATTTTGCTGCAGTTTCCGTTACCAGTACGTTTTCTATCTGGTCTGTTTGCTCACCTTTGGTGGATGTTTTCTTGCTGAAGTCACATTTTGTGTTTGATGTTTTGTGATCTCTGTTTGTCCTGTTTATCATTGTTGATTGCAGCGCAGCGGTGCTGCCATTTAGATGAGACTTATTTCGAAAAATACGGATGCCTATATATCTATGTGAATAAAGGAAACAGAGGAACAATAGACATGACTCTTGCTCGTTTTTGTGGAATTTGGCTACGCTGCATTGCATATCGAGTTATGTCGAGAAGAAGAAGAAGGGGCTCGTCTTGACACATTTTGTAGAATTCTCGAACGTGCACAATGGTGGTGGAAGCTCTGGCGCTATCCGATCGAACCTCTTGCATAAAAATGTATAACAATGTTGCTCCATGCTGGCTTTTTTGTAGAATAACTAAAAGGTCTGTTTCACAAATTCGTTTCTCTCAAACAATGGACTAATGTTTTCACATAGATTGCGCGCAAGGAAAATTTTTCAATCTTGCTTGGAGCTGCTGTCACTAAACTATATTAACAGCTAGTTTTACTTTGCTTCTGCTTTTGTTTTTTGGTCTGACTGTAAAAATTTTAGGTGGTTCGATCATATCCTTTATCTCTTGGCTGCCACGTTGGGTTGGAGGAAACATTTCTTGTTTTTTGGGTGTTAAAACCAAGCCCTAATTTTGGAGTGGCTTTTGTCCAATCCCCTCCTTGGGATTTCAGGGCAGTGGACAATTGGGCCTAACACCCAATTTCCCCAGTCAGCCCTTATAGTCCGGTAGCAGAAGGGGGGGCGGTAGTACCACCTACGACTGAAAATTATCATTACCGAAAATAGTGAGTCGCTCGTATACCTTATCTTGATCTGTTTGTAACAGCACACGCTACGTGCTAATAATTTTATACACTCCTGTCCCCCAGAAATTGGAAAAGGAGTTTCATACACAGCCAGGCAAAGAGGTAAATACGAGGCTAAAAATCGTATAATGAGAACCAACAACACTATAAAACGCAGGAGATACGCCGACTTATCTACCATTTGTAGCACCATATGACAACAGCAGCGCTATACAAATTGATAGCACACATTTACCAAACTGGCATCGATAATAAATGAAGATGTACTTGAGAATATCTGGACAGTAAAGCTGTTTGTAGCCCTTACGCAACATATAAGCCTGTGAAGCATACTACTTTGGCCTAAACTCAACTGGAAATGATAACATTAATAGCCAATCCATTCAGATACTAAATATAATGGTGTTCTTGTTAACATGTGGATTATAAAGCCCTTGGCAGCTTTTATTTACAACACGCCAAACTGAGAGATACAGTGGTTTGACCTACATTCAATAAGAAATGATCACACAAATATTCAATCAACTAAGAAATTAAATAACAACTGATGTAATGGTGGACCAGGACGCTGGTCTGCTGGGGCACCTGTACCAAAAAACCATTCCGATTTAATTGCCCCGAAATGTGAAATATTTGGTACAGCAATTGGATGACGACTTGCATTTATAAAATCTGTATCCATATGTATATATCTATGGTATATATTTAAAATTATACTACAGACAGCATAAACCATTAATCCTACCCATACTACGAAGCATGCTTAACACTTGGACATAAACGAACGATTTAACGAGGATTGTCTTTGCCTCTCCTCGATTACATAGCTCTGCAAATGTGCCATTTTATCCCCGCACCTTGTTGAGCGCAGCAGGGTGGATTGGGGCTGGTTGGCATTCACGAGGAAGGTACTAATCTTACTTACATTATTATGCTTGCATTTTATTTTCTATTATCATATTATTTTTCAAATTTCATTTCATACTCCTTCTGCCCTGTCCACAAAAATGCAAATCTGCCTCACTAACAACAGAAAAGCTAAGGTTATGGACCTGCCTAGGGTCATACAAAGCAAAAAAAAGCCCTTCTATTCGGAAAGTCTCACAACTTCTAGGTGCTATTACCAGTAGCTTCCCAGGGATGGATTGTGGACTACTTCATTATCGTCTTCTAGAATCTGAGAAAATAACGGCTGTTAAATGTGCAAAAGGCCATTTTGATAAGTCCATGTCCTCAGAGGCAAATGAGGAAATACAATGGTGAGTTGATAATTTTTTGTTTGCAAAAAACGTTATGACCCATGGAAACCCATCAATAGTTGTTACAACAGATGCATCTAACACTGGATGGGGCGCAGTATTTAATGAGGAAAGAGTACCTGGCATCTGGAATGAAACTGAGATAAAATGTCACATAAATGTACTTGAACTATTTTGCACTTTCCTCGCTGTTCACAAGCACATCAAATTTCTTTCTGATAACACTACCACTTAGTGTAGTATTAAAAAAATGGGCTCACTTCATTCTCCAAATTGCGATGCAGTTGCTAAATGCATTTGGGAATGGGCAATTTATAGGAATATTTGGTTCACAGCTAGTCATGTGCCAGGAGTTCAAACAAGGAGGCAGATTTTGAGTCAAGGAAAAATTATGTCAGAACTGAATGGAAGTTTTGCACCCCCTACTTCAAAGAGGTTGTGAAATATTTTAGATTTGAGCCAAAAATAGATCTATTTGCATCTAGAGCAAATACCCAATTAGAAAAGTATATCTCCTACCACACAGATCCTAGGTCAATAGCGGTGAATTCATTTTCGGTCAGCTGGCATGATTTAGATTTTTATGTGCGGGATGGATGCTGAGTAAAATTATCACTGATAAGGCACAGGTCATCATAATTGTGCCTAACTGGCCTAACCAACCATGGTTTGCAGTATGACATGAAATTTGTCAATGTGATCCATATCTCATTCCATCTAGCAAAAATCAATTGTATCTTCAAAACCATCAAGATGTCAAACACCAGCTACGCAAGAAGTTGGCATTACTGACATGTCTAGTACATGGGTAAACAAGACTTTGTCAAGCGAAGCAGTTTATCTATAATAATGGCTTCATGGACAGAGGGTACCAAAAAAGTACTCTACAGGGTGTTCCAAAAACAAATTGAGCCTCGTTTGCCTGAAGATTGCAACAAAATGACAGAAGATTCTCGCCAAAATTTTGCATGATGTTGCTCTTCAGATATTCAATTAAAGTTTGCTAGCATCCCCATAAAAATCCGTTAAAAAATGATGGAGCTATGACCTTCAGGAGACCAAATTTGCCCGATGACTGAAAACAGGCGTCGGCCATTTTGTCTTACTATTTTATAGTGATACGTAGCTTCACGTGAGGTAAGAAATATTTTCTGTGAGGTCAGAAATAGTGGGACTCTCTGAGAATTATCGAAATTTTTACGAGAGGTATGATACATTGCATGCTGCTGTTTCATTTCATCCATGAAGCTACTTTTCACTGTAAAATAGCTAATTTTCACTGTAAACCTTTGACTCTCAGCACATCAGGAACCTTTGATATTCCTGCCTTTTCCTGAAGACCCAAATATCTGTGTGGTTAAAAATTTAAGTGTCTCTCTGGAAAAAACCAAGGACATTCAAAGGGACTGTAACAAGCTGTTTTTGTCGGTATCTACCCTACACAAAGACATTGGTAGCATGACCATTGCAAGATGGGTCAAAAGTACTCTTGCAGAAGCTGGCATAGATACACAAACATGTTCGGCATATTCTACGCAATCAACATCTACATCTTTGGCAAAGGCCAAATGACTTTCCACATCAGATATTGCAAAGGCTGCAGGATGATGGAATGCTCATACTTTTGTAAGACATTTCAATAAACCAATTGCTTATAACGAAATTTTGGTAGAACTTTGCAGTCATTGTGCTTAAGTTGCATTTATATGACGTTCAAATTGTTCCAGTTGGAAGAAACATACGTGTTGTATCATATTGGTTTCTCGCCTCTGCCATGCCCAGGTCATTTGCTAGCTTCATAATCTCATTTGGGAACTAGTCAGGGGTCTTAAAACTGGAGGAAAACAATTTCCAAGATTAAACAAGCAATAGTGCTGTTTGATCAGATTTTTTTTCTTACCTGATTCACAGACCCACTAACTAGGATTCAAATGCCCACCGCATTTATTCCACTCATACGTTATGACCTGGGCATAGTTTTGAAGAGCTTTAAAGGAGGACGTTCCGGGGGTCTGGGATCTCATTTGAATCCTAGTCAGTGGGTCTGAGAATCAGGTAAGTAAATAATTCCGATCAAACAGCACTATCGAGGTAAGTAAATAATTCCGATCAAACAGCACTATCGCTTGTTCAATCTTGGAAATTTTTCGGGATTCAGCAGCTGCAAAGTATCAAATATCCATCCGAAAGATTTTTGAATTAAGAAATTGGCCCGCAGCTAAGCTCACACTTTGCCTTCATACACAGTGAGCCTCATTTATGGCTGTTATTTTTGGGGTGGATCAAAAAGAACTTCACATGCCTGAAAATGAATCTAATCTATTCACTCAACCAGGGATAAATAGTAGGGATGCGAAACGCAATGGTTTTTGCGCGAGCGAGCATAAATGCAGCCTCGCTTTAATGATGCCCTTAGCAACCGATGTGAACTGCTGCAAGCCTGTTGGCAACGAACCGAAGCTGCGAAGAGAAGAGGATGGTGTTGTTTGAAAGGGACAAGAAATGGATTTGTCGCTGATTTTTGGGTGACCTGAAGGTGAGAATTTAGTATGTGTCGACGAGTTCTCTCACCCGAGAAAAATTGTACTTTCTTTGTTGTGCTGTATGAGAAGTTTGTTCATGATTCAATCGAGTGTTTCAAGCCGTGTGTTAGGCATACTATTNTTTTAACATCGAAACGTTGCTCCTCGATCACCCTTGTATAGCCCAAGACTTCTAAACCTTATTTTTTGCCTTAGGGAGTGTTGAACATCACCGTTGATGTATTAATGCAGATGACAGTCGAATCTCGTATGTATGATTTTGTTATTGTCCAGAGTCAAACTGATTCTCCTCCAATCCTTTCTCGAACTTATGAAGGACAAATAGATTTTGTTAATTGGCATTGGATTTCATTGTTTTTATTGTAAATATAGCATTTTCATATTTATTTTCGTTTGTAAAATAAATTCTGTCCAGTTAAGTTTTACATTGATGAAGATTTTTAATCGAAACCTTTGGCGCAAAAAAAGTCTTATTTCTATATTATTATTATTGTTACTAACTGTTATTATTATTGTTATTGTTATTATTGCTACTATTATTATAAAAACACAACTGTTCTAGAGCAAATGTTTCGATACAAAATCTTCGTCAGTGTATATGAAATCCAAGACAGCCAAGTATTTATACGCTAAACCTAAACTTTACATAAAGATAGTTCGTTTTTCTATACCCTAGACAATAAAAGGAAGGATTATTTTTAAGATACTATCAAAATAAAACGAATTTTTTTACATACAGACAAAAGCAGCATAGAAGCAAGGAAGGAATTTCTCGCCACAAGGAACGAATTTCTCTCTTCCTTGGAAATGTTTTTGATTCCCCCTTTTTTGAATTTGAACTTAAAGAAATCTTACTGAAAGGACTGAAAACTCTACGTGATAAAAACTTTTTACAACCCGAGACAACAGGCGAGGGATATTGGCCATTGACCCTCCAAGGATTTGCTTGAATTGGTAATTCCTGGATAGCTCGATAGGGAATTCCACCCCACCACTACGTGCAATTGTACACGAAGTCAATAAGCCGATATCCCTGCCATTACGTTGACCAAGATTTTCCATGCAATTGTAAGAGAACTAGGCAGTACCACAAGCAAACATATCCAGCTCAACATCAGCTGCCCTCTCTGTCAGGCCATTTGGTCATTTGGTGCCAACAAACCCAATTTGTATTGCCAAAAAAGCTCTTTCCTACGAAGTGAATACACATCCTGTGCTCCGTCAATGATACGAATAACGATGGAGAATTCACCCTGGTGGCCTTCCTCAAAAAATGAGCGAAAACACTTGCCTGTGAGACTGCCTTTCCCGTATCAAGAGCACAAGCATTACGTTTCTGTCTGTACGTCCGAAAGTAGGATTTTTAGACGTTAAATCCAGGGATAAATAGTAGGGATGCGAAACGCAATGGTTTTGCGCGAGTGAGCATAAATGCAGCCTCGCTTTAATGATGCCCTTAGCAACCGATGTGAACTGCTGCAAGCCTGTTGGCAACGAACCGAAGCTGCGAAGAAAAGAGGATGGTGTTGTTTGAAAGGAACAAGAAATGGATCTGTCGCTGATTTTTGGGTGACCTGAAGGTGAGAATTTAGTATGTGTCGACGAGTTCTCTCACCCGAGAAAACTTGTACTTATTCAATCGAGTGTTTCAAGCCGTGTTAACATGAAATTTTTTTAAAGTCGAATTTAGCTAGCAAATATCTGTAAATGAGTTTATAGCCTTAAGCTTGAATTTAAAGATACTTTGTGTATTAATCGTTTATTGTAGTCGCACGTACAAACAAACAACTTATACTGAATCACAAAAATCCTTCGGTCTTTCCACTTTGAACTAGAATTTGAACAATGCAAATCCGACAAGTACCCTAGGTGCTATGAATTTTCAAAAGTAAGATCTTTTTTCTGGTTGGCCTGTGTAGTTATTTGCTTAGTAGGCAGGTAGTTACAGCACTTTTTTCCACATGTTAGTTAGAGTTAGATGTGTTTTTAAGTTGAAAAATTAAAGTTAGTTGCAACCAGAATGTTTGCGTGTGTCACTGCTTTATTGTATCCACATTTTCATGGGTCATAAAATGGCAACAACAACTGCCTGCAAAAAGGTAACATGTGCCAAACATACTGATTGAAACAGACTCTTTAAAGCTGCAAAAGTTATATAATGATAGGGAAAATTTGAACTTATACATCAGTTGGCTGAAAGTTTCTGACGCTAATGCCTTACAAACTGTATGTGCACATTATTGGTGTTTGGGTCCCATACAGTATGTTGTTGCAAGGATAGAATACTTCTCCAAGAGGCCTGCAGTCATTAGGCATTCTGTTTTGTTGCATGCACCTACTGTATAATATACTGTACCCTTCACTTTACCAGATTAGAGCTTCAAAATGAATGATTTGATCTGGTAAATCAATTGATATGTAAAGTCTAAACAATAAACATTTAATTTGATTTTGAAACCATACCAGAAAGAATCATTCATCCAGATCTCATTTTTATGATATGTTGTACAAGACATGCAGTCAAAGAGACAAAACACATTTGAACTTAACTGGCTGATAGGATCAAACAACAAACAATGATACAGCATCTTTGCAACATTTATCCACAGTTTTTAAAAGATTCACATGTAGTTACAATATACTGTAGTCTTTTGAAGTGAAATGTCCTAATTACAACTTAATTACACACTTCTATTCACTATTTTAGCTTCAAAAGTGAAAGGAACAAATGTGCATGAAATGGATTCCTGGATTAACAAAGTCAAACTGAAAATCTACATGTCAGAATTAAACATTTATGTCATCAAACATCAATTTACCTTATTTACTTTTTAATCCATAAGCAGACAAGTATGTTATG
>REGL01003139.1:6756-24545 GCA_004194395.1 Aurelia aurita complex sp. Pacific
TTCAATATAAAAATTTACAACAAAATTACCTAAACAATACCTACAATCTACTATACCACACTACAAGGACGGGGACCAGGAGGAGCAAAATGTCATGTCTACCCCCTGGAATTAATATAAACTAAAATACAACTACTACAAACTACTATACATACGCTACAACTAATACAAATAGAAATGCTAATTATAAAAACATTTTACAAATAAATATTTGAGCCGGTCTCACATTAGATGTCAGGCCAAATATAATAGTGAACAATCGGAACGCCGGCCGAGGAAACAACAACGACAACAACCGTCCCCGTCACTGCTCCCCACCCAAGGTCCCCATGGCTCGAGACACCGCTATCGGGTCTGAATTTCTAATATAAGCCTAACATCCAATGTGAAACAGGCTTGCAAAGGAAAATATGGACAGGACTCTACGACAAGAAACTTTACGAAAATGGACTTAGTGGTTTGGCGACGTTTAACTAGATTTACGGTGATCTCAACTGAAGCGACCAGTTGCGTCGGTGATTAGTTATTTGTTGCATGCGTACTATTTTACCCGTGCTAGGACTACCTCGTTGATTGGGATTCTGCCAGCGTAAGTCTAGCGGGTTTTCTCCATGGGAAGGATGAATCTTCCATTAAGAGCATTTGAGTTTGCACAGTAGGAGCTGGTCACAGGGCCATGTTGTTGAACAATAGGAAGTACGCATGCGTCAAAGATCTTCTTCAGCCAAAACAAATAGGGGAGTGCGCAGTATCCTGAACAACTCGCCACTGCTCACCACCACACAACTCGACTCGCCACTACTACGATGAAAATGGAGCCATCACAACAGTCCTCAATTAACTTTAATGTCACAAACGACAAGATTTCAGCATTTTCGACAAAAATCACAGTACCTACTAACTTAGCTGAAATATTGAGAATGTTGTTTTCCTTGGCTCAGGACTAACGCCATTTGCCGCATGGTGGATTACAACAGTTGGCTGTCCTGTGACCAAAGAAATGTTTGCGTCTGCATAAATATTTGGATTTATTTTAGTGGGTTCTACCTACTTAAACTTCCGAAAGACACTGTCAAATATAGTTTGAATGCATCGATGCAAATGGCCATCAAGATTCGTGAGTCACCCGGTGCACTTCCTTGCTTTGGCATGGTCTTAGTAATAGTTGAAGATTGATTATTTAATTAGATGGATTTAAACGTTGTGTAGCCAATCATTGGACTCACATCTGTAAACAATATTTCTTGAGTTTTATATTGACCTAAATAATCGTTTGTTGTTAGTATTGAGAATTAAACTACAAAAAAACAAGCAAAGCAATTGTATGCTTTTCCTACACTGAATGAAAAGCTTTCTTAAATGATTTCTCATTAGATATCAATTTTACATAGTTGCTGATCTTCGAGGTTGCTTGCTTGTAGAAAGTTTCTTGAAAACAATAATGTGTGCGAGTATTGATTAAATTTCTATACAGTATTGAGATATAATACAAGATGATATTCCTTCTGTTCTCTAATGTTGTTCCTTTTTGTGCTTTTATTCTTCACAAGGATTATAGGAATCATTTGGAGTAGTGTATGCGACTCTGCTCTACTGGGATCGCCATCTTCCACAATAGACCTTTTAGCTATTCTGCAAAAGAGCCTGGATCGAGCGTTATTCTTATGTATTTTTATACACGACGTTCAATCGAGTTGCGTTAGAGCTTCTATCACTGTTGTGCACATGCGAACATTCTTTTTTTACATCAATTTAAAACGCGGAAAGATGCAACAATACAACTACAGTGCCACTCATTGCAGGAAAGGACAGCGAGTTCCCACAATGAGTGACGCTTACAATTAACGAAGGAATTAAACGCAAAAGAAACATTACAATTGAAAGGAACTAAAAACGAAAAGCCTGATCGCTGAGAAGAACTAAGGCTGCTAAATAAAACGGCTGACCGGAAGCCGGTTCGACATGGATCCTGTGAACTATAGAGAAAGAAATGGTCCTACCTGTATCCACAGTTGCCAAATAGCAACGTCTGGTTGGATGGACATGGTTGTTCAGCAAGACCAACTACCAAATTGATACGTTTAGTAGTTAAGAAATCCTACTCCCGGTCGAATGGACGATCGTTCCACCATTCCGCAAACAGCCTCTACTATTTAAAAGTTCGGATTTCTCAATGTATTTGATGGTTGCTTCTATTATCATTCAATTATCTATCACTGGAAGGGAAGGGCTTCCATACAACATCAGATGACGTAGTTCTTTGGGATCAATATTCATTGCATCTTCATTTCATATTTGGGAGAGCTGACCGAGGAGATCTTGGCGCAGCTCGTCAAAAAGTGCTCATTGTCTTCTTTAGCCATGCCATTACAAAACGAATTATTTTACAAGTATTTTTAAAGTAGTTTACTCTGGAGGTTTCACGGTTAAGGTGGATCTGCACTTAAGATGGCTCACTACCGAAAATTTAAAAATGACGAAACTGTGATAAGGTGGCTCACTACCAAGTAAAAATAGGTAAAAACACAAAAAACAATTGGTTTAGTTTTTTGACCTTTTAAGCTGCTCGCGTGCTTGAAAACAAATATGAAACCACACGATGTGTATTGATCCCTTTGTTTAAATGGGTAAATTGCTTTGGCTTAACCCGGATTACGATGTGGCTTACGTGTTCCTGATGTGTACATTGCAAGTGCCATAGCTAAAATCCCGTTTTCTCACGACTCACAGATCCACGAGGTACAGGTACGAAAAAGCTATTTTGTACCCTTTGAACCAATCGAGTGGCTCGAAAATTTGCACACGGCTAGGGCAGACTTGCCGCTCGCAAAGTGTGTCCCAAAATCTTTGTATGTCATCTGGTCCGTCTTTTATAGCCAAATACAATTGTGGGAGGGCAGAATACTATTTGCCAATTTTACAAAGCGTACAGTTTTGAGGGGAGGAGGCATTCAAAAAATCCCAGAAACCATTTGGAAGCATAGGATCTGCACTTCCTGCTGATATAAGTCAGATTATGGTACCTCAAACACAAGGATACAAAATAGCTTTTGAAGGTGGTACACTCTTTTAAGCAATAAATTTGCCTGGAAATGTAATTTTACAATATTTGCCAATTATTTTGATATGGTTAGAATCCCAACATTCTTGTGCATTGAATGTATAGTTTAACTTTGTTCCATTGATAGTTTGGCTTTTAGGGAGAGAAAATCAAATCTCGTGTTACAAACGTTTACCGTAACCTTGATAATCGAATTCCCTACAAGTTAGCAATACCATAAATTTGATTTCGCTCTGGTCTTACACGTGCGAGTAACATGCGCTTAAACTCTGTGAGTGTCGAAGAATTTTTCAGTTCTTCGTTGAGGGATTTCCATTCACATAAAGTATTATGGAAGTATGTGTTTGAAAAGCGCGCAGTTCTAGCTACATTTTGGGCATATGTGCGCGAGTGCCTCAAGTTGTGTGACACTGGCCTGACAGGTTCGAAAATTCCACAAAATATAGTAAAATGTTGTTCGATTGTGATTCTTTTCAGAATAGCTAAATAAAAGGTCCATTGTGGTATTACTGATACAACAGCTATAGACAGGCGAGACTGGGCGAAATAAAGTGGGGTCTTGCCAGAAACCGTCATTAAGTTTTGTGCACAGTGGCATCTTGACGAATTCAATGATGTTTTTGAAGACGGAAGCACTCTTGAACCTGTTTTCAGCATCCAAGAATTACCTCGTCTACCATAGTCATGGTTTACTGACAAAATGAGGGCTCCGGGTGCTAATTTATCAGTTCTTCAGCCATCGTGACTTCATCTGTCAGCCATATGCGACACCAGTTTATGTGAAGAGACTTTAGAGACAGACAAAGCATGCTGAAGATCTTGATTTTGATGGCGAATGGAACATGCTCACGCTAAACGAGGTTGACCAAGATGAAGTGAAACTGCTCTGTTCACTCTCGCTTCGACATTTCTTGCTCCTGCTGAGTAGCAAATGTTGATCACCTTTTAAAATATGTTGAGAAATTCTGTTCTTGATCGACAACCATACGATTTGGGAATAAGATCTCATGAACTAGGTTTAATGGTTGCTACTTTATTAGTCCGGGCTTTTAGAACCCTCGTAGTACCGGGGGGGGGGGGCACAAGGCAAATCCCTTCATAAAGTTGTCGATAGTGCAGATACGAGGGTCAGGCTTGGTACAACGGTGTACAGTAGCGAAATTTATACAATCAGGCACTTTCAAGTTCCTCGTTACATCTTTGGCATGCAAAAGTAACCCCAATATGAAAAACCAAGGTTGTTGACAGATAAGGTATAGATAAGTTGACAGTTGACAGATAAGTTGACAGATAATTCATGCAACAGTCATTTCAATTTAAATCTTCTATCAATGTAAATCGCTCAGCGAGGAATTCGTACGATTTTGCAACATTATAGCCAATTATAGGGCTCTAATAGTCTTAGGTCTACCGGGTGACTCAGAAAAAAGTGACCCAACGCAATTATTATAGAAAAAAAGTAAGTGGCCGATTGAAATATTTCAAACGTTGTTCTGTCCCTAAAAGACTAGCCTACATTATGAGTATTTTTCATAATTTCTTTGGGCTCGGGAAAGTTCCCAAATTAAGGATTTTGTGGAAAAGAGCAGGCTTGAAATCCTCAAAAAGTCGTCAAAAACAGGGGATCGATTGAAAGCCATTTCAAATCTTCAAAACAACGAAGAGCGTGTTTCATTTTGCCTGAGAAAATCTTTAAGTACCTAGGGACTATAAACTTGCTCTGAAGACTTCTGACTGGGTTGCTTATTCCCAGGTTGAAATTAGACACGCTCCTTGTTGTTTTGAAGATTTGAAATGGCTGTAAATCGATCCCTTGTTTTGGACGACTGTTTGAGGATTTCAGGGGTGCCCTTTTCCTCAAAATCTTCAATTCGGGAAATTTACCGTGCCCAGAAGTTTCCAAAAATATTCATGACGTAGGCTAGTCTTTTAGCGACAGAACAACGCTGGAAACATTTCGAACGGCCACTTACTTAATTTTCTGTAACAGATTGCGTTGGGTCACTTTTTTTGGGTCACCCGGTATAGCCTCTCAATTGAGACAAAATCAGCTGAAACTCTCAAAAATTTTAAACAAATCATGAAACAATGGAATGGCATACAATGCATATGTAATATGTGCCAGTACAATTCGTCTTAAAATGGGTGGGTTTTGTTTGATTTGACAGGGGCGGGCAAATACTGTAAAATATTTGACCCCATGTTTGTCCAAAGAAATTGGAAAAATACGTTACTAACCGGTTCTTTCATCAAACAATACGACTTTCCTGCCCAAAACAGCCAGTTTTTGGGACAAAGGTGAAATTTAAAACCAGTCTTCCTATTCCATCAATTTTTTACAAATATGAAGTTTTCTCTAACCTTCTATCAAATCATAATCCTTAAGTTTACCTGAAAGCTGGTTCTAACTTTGTCTGCCAAATTTAAACACAAAAGACCAGTATCTCAAATTTTCACGTAAGCGGTTTTACCTTTGTCCGCCAAATCTACGTAAAAAGACCAGAAACCCCAACTTTTTACCAAAGCGGTTCTGCCTTTGTCCGGTAGATTTCCGAAAAAAAGACCATGATTTCAAATTTTTCACCAAAGCTCTTCTACCTATGTCTGGCTGAACATGTGTCTGGTTTTGGGACACTTGTACTTTCATGGCTACAATTACTACCTGCTTTCCAAAACATTATTTGGTAGAAACTATCGGCTTTTGGGACAAACATCGTGAGTGATACATCATGTTAAAATTGTCCGCCAAATTGAAAAAAAAAGAACTGCGAAAATTTATCATCAAAAACGACCAGTTTTTGGGACAAAGGTGGTGCAAATTTTTCCGTGAATTACTGGTTTTCAGACAAAGGTAGGACAATCATTCCTAGCGTGACGTGCCCGCCCTTGATTTGATACCAAAGTGGTACCTGTAAATATGTACTTTTGTTTAATTTAGTTTATAATCTAGTTTATTGTAAATATTCGAATAAGATTAGTTTCTTTTATTTTATATTTAAGAAGCTAGATGTACATATTCGAATTTTATCTATTTTAACTGGCTTTTAACTTGACAAAAAAGTCAGCTTTTCTGAAGAAACCTCACTTTTCTCAAGAAAAACTTGGTTGTTCCAGATAAAGCAAGATGCTATTACAAAAACCAGGTTTTTCTGAATGAAAACGAGGTGTGTGAGAAAAGATCCTTGGTTTACGAACATACGGCGATGTGCCGCTCGAAAATCTGAAAACGTACCCTGTTCTGGAGGGCCCTGGAGTCGAATTCCCGAAAACGATACCCTGTCACAGAGTAAAATTTTCAAAAACAATACCCTGTCCTTGAATTTCTTCAAATAAAATTGTGCGCTGCCCTGAACGTTTGCTTGAAATCTATCAGAAAATTCGGAAATGTTGCCATCGAAACAAGTCAGATCATACGCGTGAATTGCAAATGGCATACAGCCACGTTACATAGTCAATCATCTCTGTACATATTCGTTGTAGTCGGATGTGGCGTCATTCCCTTTGTCCCTCGCCTCTAAGATTCCTCTTAAACAGGTCGATGGCCAGAACCCCAACCTCATGGATGTCAAACCTCACATGAAAACATCGCCCAACGCTCCGTACCTCTTAAATCAAGACCTCTTTTCCCAATTTGCACTCCGGTCATCTGCGTAGGGGGATATGAAATTGGGGGGGGGGTGCCCGATAAAAAATCCATTGTTTGGGAATTTTTTGCCCGACTTGAGGCGGATTTTTGCCCGATTATGGCTGCTTTTTTGGGGTTAACGCAAAATTCCTCTGCAAAGCACTTCTATTGTTGTTATTCTCGGGCATTTGCAGGTGACATCTAATTTGAGTCAGACGATAGGATCTTCAAAATGTAAAATTTTCAATTAGCAAACCAAGTTTATCTGAGCATAACCTCATCTTTCCAATTGTGGTGATTTTCGCGTGCCATCTATGAGGTCACTATGACGTCGTAATGGAGGGAAATGGCAACACTGTCTATCTGTTGGCAATAGAGATATATTATTGACAGTTTCAGGGCACGGTCCCTGGTAGAGTTCCAGCAGTTGAGCGTCATGACGAGGGACTTCTCTAATTTGCGATGCCAGCGCTTGGTGCTAAAAAACCACAAGTTCGCATTCACCCATTAAAATTCTTTTAATTGGTAATTTCTTCAATAGTAGCTCTAGAATATATCACAACGCATCAAGACGCAAAATCGGAAATGTATCATGTATTTATTCAAAACGATAAAGAGAGCCACCTTGTATGTTAAAGTCTATCTATGGCATTCATTATTACAACTTTGATGACATCATCAGGCCGAAATTGCTACAACTGTTATTGCTGAATCTAATCACAAACAGTTCCTCTGCTAAAGTCTACACTTTCGGGCAGAATACCGGGTGACCCAAAAAAACTTCACGAGCTAGATCGCACATAGTTTTCTGAAAGCAAAAGTCATGAACAAAAACAAGGTGCCAGCATGCAGTTGAAGGGCTTAGCTAGCTTTTGAGATGTTGCTTGGTCAGTTTAAGTCATGACTAACCTGTAAAAAGCCAGTTTCAAAAATATGTTCATTCATTTCTTGAACTAATACTTCCTTTCCCATGCCATGTTTTCGAAGATGTGAAATCAAAATTTGCACGACAGCACGAAATTTGAACAAGGAACAGAGGTCAGTCATTTTGCAATCCCTACGTTGAGCTTTCACAAAATGTTGACTGGAAAATGACGGTGATTATTTCACTCTAAATGAGAAATCTAGGATTCGAAATTGTCTTTAAATTTAGTTTTTTGGATGGTTATGATAGCTCAAAGTGACCATACAGAATATAAAAGATACAAAGCATTCGTCAATTGCCTTGAATTCATAAAGTTAGTTATGATTTAGCTCAACGTGAAGTTTTTTCGGTAGGTCATCCGCGCAGTACGTTTACAACTGGTGCAGCCATCATCATTTGCTGCAAATAAAAGCTGCTGTATCAGCTCGAAACAGTTTCAAATGTCTATTCTAGTATTTTTACATCAACCTTTTGCGAGCGAATTGATGTCTCGTCGGACCAAGCTTGAGAGACATAATTTTAAAAAACCAACTTTCTACACAAGATCTTAAACAGCTAAAGTACTTAGTTAGCACTGAGAATGTTGTAGGGAAAACAATAGGTGAGCTACCTCCTTTGTCTAGGATCTCTATTCGTATTAACCTGGTTACTTGCTGGAGGGATTCTAGGTGCTGTCTGCTGGGTAGTCTGTTGAGACAGCCGAGGATCTTTTGGTTTCTCCTTCCCTCCATTGGCACCCTGTTTTCGAGCCAACCTTGGGTCAATCCTTGTATCGTTCTTGGCTGCGGCATGATGACTATTTTCTCGCTGATAAGGATGAAACCGTATCGTATTGCTCGTTGAAACTGCTGCAATATTGTGAGGCAAGCTAGGTATTGCCATTAGCGGAGCAGATGAGCTTTGATCAGTGGGTGGTACTGGAGGCTGCGTTGGTTGAGTTGGCGTGTTGGGTGTCTCTGCTTGATGCTTCTCCCCAAGATTCTAAAAAACAATTCATTTTCACATATATACCAATACAAATTTACAGAACATCATCACTAACTATGCTACTTAAAGATTACTATACGATACTACTGTAACAATACCACGATGTGAAAAGGATATGTCTACCCCGAGGCTATTATCATTAATCGGTATCTTTGCCTGCAGTAGAATGCGCACTAACATGAGATAGCTGCTTCCACAGTTCTCGATCTTTAACAAAAGCGTTCAGGGAAATTGTATCTATGTGAAGACATGAGGGAGGAGATACTTTCAAGAGAAAACGGCAGATCATTTATGTATATTCAGGAACAAAAGAGGACCAAGGCAGGAGCCTTTGGGAACTCCACATTTGATTTCATCTGTAATTGAGGTTACCCCAAACCTGACACCTGTTTTCCAGATAAGAAAAAAATCAGGTGTGTTCAAGGCCAGTCACTCCATACTTTCCTAACTTTATCAGTAGAATATCGTGATCTACAGTATCGAATGCCTTTTTCAAGTCAATAAATAGAGCAGCAGTAAATCTACCTTTGATCTTGTAAGTATTTCCTTATACTGACTGTATTTATTTTCCTAACAACAGCAACCGCAAATAGTCAACAACGTGTTTACCTGTCTAGCCATGTTAATAAACTCAGGATTCAGATCACTCATATTCGGAGTTTCGGAGAACAGCATACAAAACCTAGTAAAAGAACCAAGTAGATTAAGAACCTACATGCTGAAATTGTAAAGATTAAAACCCCATTTTATAAGAACCAATCCATTGTATTGATTGTACCTAGGTTGAGTTGCAAAATTGCAGGTACTTATACGCGGGCGTTTGTTGTACATTTTATTTTTCACGAGTCTCCAAGGAAATTCACCTCGAATGGGCGATTTTGGCACATGGTTAGGGAGTGTCTATGTCATTGGATGATCAGCTGAAATGGGGAAAGACACTCCGAAACCAATAACGGTTTGAGCTGTATTTTACTCATATTAAGGAATACTATGATGCTACATGAAAAATAACACTTGCCGAAAAATAGTCCGTTTCCAAATGATTCTCGCCATGCAGAGGACCGATCTTTTGTCTTCATGCTTTGCTGTTGATCCTCATAAAATATTTCGAGAACTTGAGCAAATATTGCGATTGCGAATGTACTTTAAAGCAACACCTCTAAGCTGAGCACATCTAAGCTGCCTCAATGAGTATACCTGTCTTATGCTTTTACAGTAACCAGGCAGAGAGATGCATGTCTAAAAAACCTAAATTAAAAAACTCACTCTCCAATCTTTTCTAAATATCCTGCTCTCCCAGTGTATATAGTTAGCTGATTCTTCCATACTTGAGCATATCTGTAAAGCAGAGTAGCATTTGTTCATGTTAACTCATTCAAACATGGGATGGAGGAAACTCTGCATTAAAAATAACAGTTGCGTAAGATAGAACAATCCTTTCTAGTTCTTTAACTACAATCGATGAAAACACTCAAGGGTACCGCACCAAATATTTCGAAATTGCCTTATCTAATGGCAACGTTGAGCCAACTTTGGCTCCCCCCCCCCTTCCCCCCAATTCAATGTTGCAATTTCTGATCACAGGAGTGATTCGCAAGTCAAAGCAGGCAACCTCTTTGCATAGTTAAAAAAAAACTATTCAGAAGCAGACGTTTTTTTCTTTCGTTTTCATTGTAAATCTTGAAAATTATTGTACATAGGTTTTGAATATTGTAAATAATGGTTTTATACTTTAATCTAATTTAATTAATAGATTTTACTTTGTTTCCTTAGATTGTAATTTATTGGAGGGCCCCTTGAAAACCAACTTGTTGAAGGGCAACCCGCCTTAAGAGAATTGTATATGAAAAAAATATAAATAAATATGGAATATGACCTGCAATGCAAATATTTTCCCATCAACACTGCACAGAGGAAGCTGGATAAATGAGAAAATGGTCTAAAATATGGAAAGTACATTGAGTTTTGCGCCCCAATGGAGTTCAACGTTTTCAGGTTTGAACGTCACCTTCTTTTCGTGGTACAAATTAATGCAAATGACAAGTAGTCTGCTAGCATCTGACCTTTGATGCAGTCTTATTATCTGATGATCTGCTATCCATAAAATTTCAAGAATTACAGGAAATAGATTTTCAAACAATTACTGAAACTTTTTAATCCTATAGCAACAAACATGCAGACGGCATCTCTCACCTCTGAAAAAATTCCTTTTCATAGATCTATGTGATAAATTTCTTTACAATTAGACTGAAACTCATCACACTAGAAGTGTTTTTTGTCCTCTTTCAGTCATTTCACAACAAAGATACTTTGAAAAGTTTAACTTAACTACCATGAGTGAGTTAGAAAGGATGCAATGTGTTTGGAAAACTACTGTTCCCTGAGTATCACAGTTATAATAACTGTCATTATCTTCTGGAACGGCTGACGCCTAGGAATTTTCATGGCTGAAAAAGACCATTTGCCAATTAGGAAAAGAGATTGAGGTGACTGCGGCCAATTCCGACAGCCCGGTCGGTAACAGTCGGAAATCCGGGGAATCCTTTCTACTTCAGAATATTTTATTCGATGAATTTCTGATGATCGTAAGGCGGCTTGATTTGTAGGGTAGGGTACAGAAACAAACGATCAGCTGATTTTGACCCCTTATTTTGCATGTAATAAGTCCAAAACGTGGGAGAAAATTCGAAAAATCAACGAAACATAGCCGTTCCTATTTTTCTGAAGTAGATCAATTAAGAAACTAAAATCAAACACTACGAGGACCTTTTTTGAACCCTTTTGAAGGTACTTGAACATTAATCCGGGATTAGGAAGTGCGTTCAAGGTGAATTTAAGCACGATTTGTTTTGGTGGAAAATGGGCCTAAGTTGAAATTTTCGCAAATTTTACCGCAGCTTCAAAAATGAAATGGCTCGGCAAGTTATGGTCGAAATAGGTAAAGAGTGTGATTTCCCGTCGAATTTTAACATGCCAAGGCCGTTGCACTGTGCAAATTGGAATTACCGCGCAAAATGGCATAGGCCAAAAATTTTACCCCATTTCCAACGGAGCCCCTGGGGGCCGTATAGAACCCCAAATTGCGCTTTAAGCTTCGCAGACGAGTTGTCTCTTGTAAACTTTTTTCCATTTAGAAATTGGTCGAGTAACCATTGAGCATTGACTCCAAATGCAGCCTTGGGTCGGAAAATCGGAGAGGATTCCCCGGAATTCCGACTGTTACTAGGGCTGTCGGAATTGGCCCCGCTCGCGCCAATCCCTTTTTCCTAATTGGCAAATGCTCTAATCCACTTTCTTCCAAAAACATGCTCAAAACACCTGCAAAAGTGGCCTAAAGTCATGACCAAATTGCCCCATGATTTCTGCAATACAGCAATGATTGGCAAGTGCTTTAGCACCAGTTTTTTCCTGGGAGGATGAAAACATCTCCCTGTTAGAAAGAATATTAAGAAAATTAGTTAAAGGGATTACATTCTCCCAGGAGGATAACATGTGCTATATTGTAAATGTCATTGTTGTTGTTAGGAAGGAAAACCGACCAAATTGTGTTCCTTGTTGTTCATTCCTTTTTGCAGGTTTTGGGAGAGGGCTTTGTGCAGAAAATCTCCCATGGCCATACCCAGGGGTAGAAATAACCGATCAAAGAAAAGTGAATTTGTAAATCTAACTGCACATTTTCGCTATAAAGCCAGGCATTTTTTCAATCTTATTGGTTTGCTGTTGAGGGAGCAGTAGCTTTTCAAAGGCCATGTATTTTTTCCAACTCACCCGGTATATTTTCAGTGCTTATAAAACCGTGAGAAATATTATGAAAATGCCTCAATCTTTCGGCCATCAATCCGAATTTTTCCAAGGCAAGTATCTCCTTTCCAGCTCAATCATATTTTCGAATTGCTTTGTGTTTTGAGCAATTTTCATCGTGTCTGATACCGTGTTCCACAAAATGCTTCCACTAAATGATAAAGAATTCCAAAGACTTACCTCTTCCAAAGAATGTTTCAAGCCAGAGTCTCTTTCATCAAGCCTTAATCAATTTTGATATTCAGTGCTGTGTTATCGACACTGTCTAGCCACATTGAATGCCAAGAATGAATAATCCTAAATGTAAGTAAATGAACATACCCTTTGCAAAACCTTATGATATCTCCTGATTGGAGATGACTTCCAATTTCATCCCAAATTGAAGCATTTATTGACCCAGTTCTATCTGCAACTTTGCATGATCTAATTTCATGCCCATCTTTTGTCTTTGTTGGTTTACCTACAAAAATAAATGATACCGTGAGGTGTGGCTTCTGCAGTCAAAAACAATTTCAATTTATATTATGCTATCTAATTGTAAATAAGTGCAACCAAAAAAATTAACAACGAGGCATGATAGAATCTTGCTATCCTCGATTCCCATCACATCCACAATTAAATCTAAAGTCCTGAAGCTCTACGGTCACACCAAACGTTGTACTCAAGGCGCAAGCAAAATCTGCCTAGAAGGAATGACAGAAGGCAAAGAAAGTAGAGGAAAACAACCAAAACGATGGCGAGACAACATTAGCCTTTGGACTGGACGAAACCTGATGTCGCTAAACAATGCTGTCAAAGACCGACATTTATGGAGACAATTGTCACAGGTTGGTGCGCAATCTGCCAAAGGCGGAGAAGGCGAACGATGATGATCCTCGAATAACATCCAAGTCCGTCAGTACATAGGGGTTTCAAACTATTTATAGACATACCATGAGTTAGCTGCATTCTAGTCCATTCGTTAAGACCAGACATTGTGTTATTGAAACAGAACAAAGTAACAGTGATTGGATTAACGTAATGTTTCGAAACAAACATACAAAAAAGCCAGAAGCGACAGGGCATCCCAAAAAAGTGTGACCCACTTGTGTTGCTGCTTTAAGAAGCAGTACCTTTAATTGTCCTGGTTTTTACATAGTTGCACATAGCAAAGCTGGCTTCAACCTAGAGTTTGAGACCTATTTTCAGTCAATTTGATAAGTGGTGGAGGAATATTAGTCTATGTACGAGAAGGGGTCCCCTCTAAAGAACTGAAGTTTGAATTTTCTGTTAATATGGAGTGTTTAATCACAGAAATTAATCTTCTTAAGAAGAAATGGGCCATGCAGAGTATCTATCGCCCTCCATCTCAGGATGAAAAACAATTCTATGAAGAGCTTGGTAAAGCTATGGATATATTTAAGTGATACCTATGAAAACTTTCTAATTGTTGGCGATTTTAATAATGAGGAAAACGATCATGAGATCAGAAATTTCTTGGATGCCTATGACCTGAAAAATTTGGTCAAAGCAGCAACGTACTTTAAGTCGAATACAGTAAAAACCCGCATAAAAGAACACATGTTTTGGGGGTTCAGGCAGATCTTGTTCTTATTCATCGGGTGTTTCTGTGAAATCAGGCTGAAAGTGTTCTTAAGGTGTTCTTAAAATTGGTTCTAAAATTGAACACTGAACAAGACCACCAACACTGAACAGATGAAATAATTTTCAAGTAATTTTTTTTTAAATAATTATTGGGTGGAACTAACTTCAACATCATGGCAATATTACCACACTGGGGGGAGGGGGGGGGGTAACAGTTCTGGTGATACACAACAAGAATCTCAGCAAAAATCAAGCAAATTCAATATGCATTAGCTTTTTACACAAGAACAATTTTCATTTTTCAGGCTGAATGTGTTCAGGCTGAATGTGTTCTTACGTCTATGATACTTTTAAACCAAATTTCAGCCTGAGTGTTCTTAATCTACTTGTTCTTTAAGGCGGGTTTTTACTGTACTAATCCTAGAACTATAGATTTTTTGTTAACATTCAAATATTAAATTTTACAATATATTTTACATTCTACTATACCTAATTCTAATTACTATACGACACTACAGGTACGATACCATGGGGAGCGAAACACAATGACTACCCCATGGCCCATGGCCAATATCTAAAACACGAAACGTTAAACTGTAAACAGTCACACTACGAACATTTACAAATTAAAGGATACTATAATAGATTCTGCTTCACATCAGATGTCAGGTCGGGGCTGTGATGAACTTATTGATGCTACGAGCGCAACTCATTTGTTATTGGTTAAGGTAAGTAAAATGCCTGAACTCTAATGTGAAACAGAATTTACAAGGAAAAGAAACACTAAGGATCAGGAACTTCAAATTACGTCCCCCTTGCAGGTAGCAGCAGCTAATCATTAGTAGCATCATTTTATTCAAAGCGTTGTGTTGCATTTATGTATTTTAAAGTTGCCTTAAGAATCTCTGTATTAGAATCAACAGAAAACCTTTCATCACCATACAGCATCATTTCAAGTAGTAGCCCGTTTGAATGATTTGACAAACCGCACGGTTGCAACGTTGCGTTTACACTATCGAGAAGACTTACGTCGACTGTATGCATCGTAAGCACCGTCGTTTGTGGAGCATAGTGAATTCAGTTTGTTTCTAAAATTGTGTCTAAATTTGTGCAGATTTGGTTTATTGATTTGATACTGACGAACAGAAATAGATGTTTCTCTAATACATTAACTACTGAAACAGGATTGTCTGATTTTCATTTAATGGTATCAACGGTTCTAAAGAGTGGAATTGCAAAGAGGGGTCCCAAAATAATAAATTACAGTGACTATAGCAAATTTGATTATGTAAAGTTTAGGAGTGACTTACGTGAAGAATTAAGTAAATGTTACGGAGATGGAGCCACTTACGACCATTTCAATGTTACTGTTGAAAAGGCTCTTAATAACTACGCTCATCTCAAGAAGAAATCTGTTCGGGCAAATGATGGTCCTTTTATGACCAAAGCCTTGAGGAAGGCAATTCTGCTAAGAACAATATTACGTAGCATGTACAATAAATATAAAACGCAAGAGAAATGGAATGCTTTCAAAAAGCAGCGCAACAAATGTGTAAAGACATTGCGAAAAGCGAAGGTTGATTACCACGGAAATCTCGATGTGAAAAATATTTCAGATAACAGAAAGTTTTGGAAAACGGTAAAGCCTCTTTTCTCAGATAAGATTCAACCCCCTGGAAGCATTACTGTATTAGAGGGTGATGAACTGGTCTCTGATGATAAGAAAGTTGCCGAAATCCTGAATAATTACTTCGTCAATATCACTGCCATCCTAGAAATTTCAGAGGTAGAGGAGAATTTGACAAAAACAAATGAATTACGTGACCCTATAGACATTGCCGTAAATATGTACAAGCGCCACCCGAGCATACAATCGATAAAGCAAAGGGTAACTGTCTGTGAAAAATTTTCTTTCCAGCAAGTTTCCTTGGAGGAGATAATGTGTCAGCGCAAGAACTTAGATCCGACTAAAGCTTCTCCTTTTGGCAGCATACCTGTGAAAATATTAACTGAACAGTCTGATTTGTTTGCCCCAATGATACAACTCTTCATCAATGAGAGTATTGACACAAGCAAATTTCCAAAAGAATTAAACAAAGGAGGCATTACATCCCTCTTTAAGAATAGTGATGTTTTTGCAAAAAAGAATTACAGGCCTGTAACAGTCTTACCGGCTACATCCAAAATTTATGAGAGAACGTTTACAGGTCAAATTGTTCATTACATGGAAAATATCTTGTCTCCCTATCTTTGTGCGTATCGTAAAGGCTATAACACCCAACATGCACTCCTTAGATTGATAGAAAAATGCAGATCTTTCTTGGATATGAAAGGGTTCGCAGGCACAATTCTAATGGACACTTTGAAGGCATTTGATTGTCTGAATCACGAACTCCTCATTGCAAAGCTTGAAGTTTACGGTTTCAGTAGATCTGCCCTAAAACTGGTTCATGACTATCTTTCGAATAGGAAACAGTGAGTTAAGGTAACTGGGTCATTTAGTTCCTGGCAGGAATCAATTAGAGGGGTACCTCAAGGTTCTGTTTTCGGACCCCTCCTATTTAATGACCTTTTCTATAAACGACCTTTTCTTTTTGGTGGAAGAGACTGAGATTTGCAACTATGCTGATGACACAACTATCTATGTGTGCGGTCATGAACTAGAACATATTGTTTCTAGCCTTGAAACAGATGCTCAAAAGCTCTCTAAGTGGTTTCTTGATAACAGTATGAAACTGAATGCTGACAAAGGTCATCTTTTGATTTTTGGGGAGACAAACACTGACGTATCTGTGCATATTGGTGCAACTACGATAACAGAATCTGCTGAAGAACAACTTTTGGGTGTAACGCTGGATAAGAACCTTGATTTCAAGAACCATTTAAACACACTTTGTAAAAAAGCTGCACAGAAGTTGCATGCACTTGCACGCATTTCAAACTACGTGGATGTTGAGAAACTGAAGATTATGATGAACGCCTTCGTCATCTCTCAGTTTAGCTATTGTCCACTTGTTTGGATGTTCCATGATAGATCAGTTAACAAAAAAATAAATAAAATCCACGAGAGAGCCCTAAGAATCGCATACAAAGATAGTTGTTCAAATTTCGAAGATTTACTGACAAAAGCAAACACAGTGTCCATTCACCACAAGAATTTACAGTTGCTTGCTACTGAAATTTTTAAAACTCAGAGGAAAGTTTCATGAATCAAATCTTTGTAGAGAAACATACTAGATACACCCTTCATAGTGGCAGAAATATTTTGGCACCAAAACCAAACATGACAGGGTATGCTATTGAAAATGCACGTTTCCTTGGATCTAAGATATGGCATGCAATGCAATCTTTCTTAAAAGAGTCCAACACTTTGAACAGTTTCAAAAGAAACATTAAAAGCCACGAGTTTGCTTGCAACTGCAGATTATGTAAACGATATATTGAGAATCTAGGGTTCCTGAAGTTGTAGCATATCCTTGTAACGTAGTTTTAACAATATCAACATGTATCTAAGTTTTGGTTGGCATTGATTATCTTTAGCTAGACCAGAAGCCAACCTAAAATAAAGAAATTATTATTATTATTATTATTATTATTATTATTATTATTATTACTATTATTATTATTATTATTATTATTACTATTATTATTATTATTATTATTATTATTAAAACAAAACCACCATCAAAAATAACAGAAAAAAGTATATGAAAAACAAAACTGTTAAAAGCAAAACGTTTCGATTATAAAATCTTCATCAGTTGTTTACAACCACAGGACAGCCAAGTATTTATAGGACAAAATAA
>REGL01003140.1:0-10434 GCA_004194395.1 Aurelia aurita complex sp. Pacific
GAAATCGTTCATGAAGAAGTAAAACAGAAAATCATTTCTATGATTTGTTTGCAAAATATCGAAACTCCACGAAGAATATTGCTTCAGGGAAAAAGGTAATGGAGGGCATTATTTCCACATCTTTGGCCATAAGTTTAAGACCACCCTTGGAGAAGCGTGCAAAACAATTTGTGCTTATGAGGTAAGAGCCTGTGATGCTCGATAATTCAAATAATGAAATTTTTCTTGAACATTAATTAGAATAACTATGTGATTTGCAACATCAAACTAAAAATCCAAGGGCTGGTTTTAAACTTATGGCCATGGCTGTGGACTGAATGCCCTCTACTACCTTTTTCCCTGAAGCAATATTCTTCGTGGAGTTTTGATATTCTGCGAACAAATTATAGAAATGAATTGTGCATAGATTGATGTAAAATCCAGCGAAGTAACACAATTTTTGGGTCCACACGCCTTGTCGGCAGAACGACTGCAATGTCCGAGAATTTCTATATATTTCATTGTGACATCATAGCGAAATGGCGCCGAAATTTAACAAACAACATCAAAATTTAGAAAGTACATGGAAAGTTGATCTAAATGAATTCCAAAAGGGTAAAATGGGCAGAGTGGTAGGGTTCCATATCGTCAGGCCAAAAAAACGTTGTTGACAAAAATGTGGTCTTAAACTTTTGGCAACGACTGTAACAAATGTTCATCATAGAGTAGAGGCAGATGCCAAAAGAGTTTGTAAATGGTTTGTCGACAACCATATGAAGCTAGATGATGCAAAATGTCATTTTTATGTTATTTGGAGGTAAATCCCCTGGCATTTCAGTGAATATTGGCAGGTCCTGTATAGAACAATCTGACAAAGAGAAGCTCCTTGGGATAACACTGGACAAAAATTTAGACTTTAAGTGCCACGTTGAAAACATCTGCAAAAAAGATGCCTAAAAACCTCAAGCACTTGAGCGAGTTGCAAAATTCATTGACCAGGAAAAGTTAAAGACAGTAATGAATGCTTTTGTGTTGTCTCAATTTATCTATTGTTCCGTAATTTGGATGTTTCGTGATAGGAACGTGAATAAAAAAATTAATAACATCTACGAAAAAGCATCAAGAATCGCATTCAAGGATTCGTCGTCAAATTTAGAAGAATTGTTAATAAAGGCAGAAAAGCATCAATTTAGGAATTGCAGCTGCAAATTATGTAAGAGATTTGTAAGTAATTTAGGATTTTTATACCGGTGTCCCAATAAAAAGTATAGGCGTTTGAACAGTTCCTGTGAAGGAGCCTTGTATTCAACTCTTTTTTTCAGTTTATGGTATAGATGAGATATCAACTTAGATTTTGCAACTTCGCATGGTCAAATCGGATTTGCATTCCCAGAGTAATTCACCTAAACAGGAAAAATTTATGAGGTAGCCTGAGACAGATGGTTAATGAATTATGCTACAACTATCAATGCATAATTTGAAGAAAATTTTGAGTCAGCTCAACCATTGAAACCTTCTATTCTTAAAAATCTCCTGATCAATGAAACAATTATATACATTAGAGAAAACATTAAAAGAAAGGACGCATTTACCTTTTAACAGTTCACANATAAAAAGTATAGGCGTTTGAACAGTTCCTGTGAAGGAGCCTTGTATTCAACTCTTTTTTTCAGTTTATGGTATAGATGAGATATCAACTTAGATTTTGCAACTTCGCATGGTCAAATCGGATTTGCATTCCCAGAGTAATTCACCTAAACAGGAAAAATTTATGAGGTAGCCTGAGACAGATGGTTAATGAATTATGCTACAACTATCAATGCATAATTTGAAGAAAATTTTGAGTCAGCTCAACCATTGAAAACTTCTATTCTTAAAAATCTCCTGATCAATGAAACAATTATATACATTAGAGAAAACATTAAAAGAAAGGACGCATTTACCTTTTAACAGTTCACAGTGCAAGGTTCTAGGACTGAGGCAACTTGAACGGTGTCGAGTAGTGTCTGCTACAACTAAAGGATATTTTTCACCCAAGTTTCGTTGCAGTTGTGATTGTTCAGTAATATTGGGCTTTTGAATAGTGAACAATAAATTGCACTTTCATATCTCAGCAAACTTCCAAAAACAATGTATCGTTTGGCTGCCCCAAACGCTTTTTCTAAATTACACATAGATTATTATTATTATCATTATTATTATTATTATTATTATTATTATTATTATTATTATTATTATTATTAAACATCTATTTAAAGTAGGNCTACTGAAACCATATGCATTTAATTTTGCTATTAGTAGTTCATGATTTAGACAATCAAAAGCCTTCGAAAGGTATGTCAAGACAGCCCCTGCGACGCCCCCGCTGTCCATTGTCTTCTTGCAGGCTTCCACAAAACGTAGAAGTGCATGCTGTGTACCATAGCCCTCTCGAAACCCACAAAGGAGTGAGAACAGGAAACTTTGGACGAAAGGTAGCATTTGATCTTGCACCAATCTTTCATAAATTTTTGATACTGATGGTAAAACTGTAATCGGTCGGTAGTTCTTTTTCGTAAAGGCATCCTCCTTTTTGAAGAGCGAGCTTATATCTCCAGCTTTCAATTCTTTGGGAAAAGTACCCTTGGATAAACCAGAGTTGAACAAATTCTGTATGGCAATAGAGAATACGTCAGAATTTCCCTTTAGAATTTCTGCAGGTATGCAGTCAACTGGGGAGGCTTTTCTCAGATTAAGTTGTCTGATCTTTATAGCAATCTCTTCCATGGTGACCTTTTTGAATTCAAATTGGTCTGAAAACTTAATAGTATTTTAATTTTGCAAATTCTTGGATGAGCTTCGTATTTATTAACAGATTTGTCAATTGGATCTAGTATATCACTAGTTGGTAGAAAAGTGAGTCATTTACAGAGATCCCTAAACTATCTGTGATGTTTGCGAAATACTGATTGAAAATCTCTGCAATTTGAGAGTCCTGATTTACCATTTTTCCGTCTTCTATCAAAGAGATGGAAGAATTTACTTGCACTTTGTCTGAGAACAGTGGCTTTACTGTCTTCCAAAACTTATGATTATCGGTAAGCTTACCAAGGTCGATGTCCTTATAGTAGTCAAATTTGGCCCTACGCAGTAATTGCATATAGTAACTGCATAATTCAATAACCATCTGTCTTCGGCTGCCTAAGAAATTTTGCCTGTTCATGTGAATTACTCTGCAAATACAAACCCGATTTGGACATGCAAGATCGCAAATCTAAGTTGAGATCTCATCTATACCATAAACTGAAAATAAAAAATTTTGAATACAAGGCTCCTTCACAGGAACTGTCCAAACGCCAATAACTTTTTTGGGACACACAGGAGATATCTATTTATACTTAAGATGTATAGTTAAGATGTAAATAGGATCATTTAATTTCAAGTTTTCGTTTTTGTTAATGGTTGGCTTTAATTAGCTTCAAGTAGTTATCTTCAAGCCAATCGTAAATAAAAAAATTATCATTATTATTATATTATTATAGATGTTCAATATCAATGAAAATGAGTAAGACTACCCTCACATGAGCAAACTCAAACCGGTCTGAGATTCAAATCGGTTTGAATTTCAATTCGGTCTGCGGTCTAAGCCCTTGGAGTGCTCACATGACGCAAGCGAATTGAAACTCAGGTCGACCTGAGATTCGTTTCGGTTTCTCAGGTCGGTTTGAGTTTTCAGGTCGACCTTAGATTTTCATGTGAGCAGAAACTTTTTTCGTTTCGGGGCGAATTGAAATTTCAAAACAAGCGTGAATGACATTCCTTGCGTTCCCTTTGGCAATCAAAAAAATCAAGATAAATCTTCATCAATGCAATAATAATTGTTCTGAATGACAGAAGAATGCGCGCATTGTTTGTATTCAGGAAATGTTTGTCAAATGCGCATGTGCAGAGCAAGTGAGCTGAACTCAAACCGATCTGAGAATGTTCATGTGAGGAGGAGGGAAATTAGCAGACACAGCCAAATTTCAAACCGATCTGAAACTCAGATCGGTCTGAGTTTTCTCATGTGAGGGTAGTCTAAGGAAAGCGACGAAGAGAAAACGGCGTTTAAAAAAAATGCAATCTGGGGAGCGTTTTCGAAAAACTCTATTTTCGATGACTGCAAACGCCGTCTTTGTGTGAACACAACCCAAAACAGAAAAAAAGATGCGTTTTCAACAATTTCCGGATACATGTGGACAATGGACCGAGACAAATGGAGAGCTACTGTGTCATCCAACGTCGAAAGATTTGGAACATAAAGAAGAAGAAGAAGATGTGGACAATGCGGCGATGCGGTTCCTTACCTTTGTAGCATAATAAAATATTGAATAACCAATGACATATAAGGCACATGATCCACCCATGATGTAAGATCTCCACCACCAGTGATAATCCTTTAAGAAAGAACATGAACGTGAAAAGGATGTCCACCTTTGAAGGTGTTGTGGCGTGATGGTGTAATCATCTGACTTTGCAGGCAGAATAGTTGGGGGGCTAGGGGGGGATAAGGTTCAAGAATCCAGGATTCACAGTTTCTTCTTTTACGCCAGGTATTAACATCTTCAATAGAAAGGCTCTTTTGTTTGAATCCTGCATACTTAAAATTGCTCTTTTCACACCTGGGCTCCCCTATGAAATGGCTTTCAATTTCCCTGAAGGTGGTGGCATTCTGATTTGATCGTTTTGTGACCAAAAAGTTGCATTTTGCCAAGATTTTGGTTACTGCTTGGAAAAGAAGATACCTCTAATCAACATTTTGCTGAAAAGTGCAGCGAAGCCAAGCTTGACAAGGGTCATGAAAAAATGAGAATGAAAGAAACGTAGTGAAATTGTGAAATGAACTCACCTCAGCACAAAGTTGGAAATAAACCATGACAACTGCAATTTCGGAGCAGCATATTCCTAATATGATAAATACCAAGAATAGGAAACCAAATAAATAGTAGAACTGGTTCTCCCATATAGCCTAGAAAATGAAAAAAAATCAACGTTAATCAACAAATTCTATGCTATCATGGCATTATTTAAATTATGCACAGAGCACACGATTCTTGCAAATCCGCGGAAAATCGACCGAGTTACGAGGTTTTAAAGATAAAGCTCGTGCGAGAGCAGAAACCATTTCAGAGTGAACCAAATAGGACTTCGAAAGAAATTAGATCCTTGCAAGCATTTTCAAATTTACTTAAGATGCAAGTATCCAAAGAGATTAAACGAAAACATAATTGATGAGACACTGAGTCATTTCAAACTTTGCTCAGCCAAATTCGTCACAGCATCAATAAATTTGATTTGATGTCAGAGAAAGTTAGGTGACCAAGATTCCTCTCCGCATTCCATTTGGTCCTCTGAAATAAACGAGAAAGAAAGCAAAAGATAGCCCAATGCTACTTTCGCTACGAATGCTATCTAGCAGCCTCTGGTTTCAGCTTTCGCAGAAACTTGAACTTCAAAACCTTGGAACTCCGTGAATACTCCGCGGATTTGCAAGACGCTGGTGTCTAAAAAATTGATACCCTAGGAACATGGTTTCTAATTATGGAGCATGTTAATTATATCGTTAAGTTTCAACATTTAATCCAACGTCAAATAACTTTTTTGGGACATCCCGTCGGGCATCCCGTACTTCTAAGAAGTCATGTTGGGAACACCTTACAAACAGGAAACTTTTCTTGAAAGGTATTGAAAGATTTTTGACCCAACAAATCTTTGTCACGGATTTCTTTTCAAAGAATTGAGCAATTAGTCTCAAATGTACGACTAGGAGAATTAAACTTACAGATAATATGAAAAACAGCTCAATGAAGACAGCTCCAAATGGTAAAATTCCAGCCATCAATACCCTAAAATGAAAGGGAAGGAATTATCAGCACATCAAAACAAAGAATTCACATGTAAAAATATGAAACTTGGATGGCTTAACTTAGCTCCAACTAATATAAATGGAAATAACCTTGCAATACAATCACTTTAATACAGTCGTGGCCAAAAGTTGAAGACCACATTTTTGTCAAAAACGTTTCTTGGCCTAACGATATAGAACCCTACCACCCTGCCTATTTTACTCTCTTGGATTTAAATTTTCCTGTAACATGGTTTAATCCAATCGATCTATTTTGTAAGACTGTTGCTTACATCCCTTTTTCTATCCAACCTATTTTCCAAGTCTTAAAAAGCTGTTCACTTTCTTCCTAGTTACTTGTCATAAAAGACTAAGGAAAGGCCATAATGTCCTTAAACATATTTTGTATGTTGTGCTTCTTAGTAGATATTTAGAGATTATTTATCTTCTAATAGATGTTCTGGTAGATGATATTTTACTACGCTGTGGAGATATCGAGTTGAACACTGGGAAATCAAATTTATGGCGTTGATAACTTGCACGGAATCCGATTATCAACGAAATGTCGTCTCGAATTTAGCTCCCTTAATGAACAAAAATTGTGGGCATAACTTTGATTGTCTTAACCCGTTTTGTAATTGTGGCATGGCTAAAGAAGACAACAAGCACTTCTTCCTGCACTGCCCAATTTTTAACGAGTTGCGTCAAGATCTCCTCGGTCAGCTCTCTCAAATATTAAATAAAGATGCAATAAATATCGATCCCAAGGAACTATGTCATCTGATGTTGTATGGAAGCCCTTCCCTTCCAGTGATAGATAATAGAATGATAATAGAGGCAACCATCCAATATATTGAGAAATCCGAGCGTTCTATATAGTAGAGGCTGTTTGCGGAATGGTTGATCGATCGTGTGTCCGACTTGGAGGAGTGAGATTTCATAATTACGAAATGTATCGATTGGGTAGTTGGTCCTGCTGGAAAATGGATTAGGGTTAATCACCTGCTTTGATGAAATATCAGGTTTTCTACAAGATGTTTGACTTTTCTCTTTGAAGAAATAACTTACCCTAAAGCAGGATGCATGTACCATATTTGTTCTGGAACTTGTCTTGGAATTTGGTTTGTTCGAACAGGTTGCTCGTATGGCTGAAAAATTAAACAGAAATATTTGCAAGGAAATAAACAAAATTGGAGAAAGCATCAATCTGCTGCTGTGGAACTGAAAGTTTGCATCTTCGCGTGATACATCCTCAGCAATAGAGCCCCATCGCCATGTTCCGATCACTGGCTCCTGTAAGCGCTTTGGTGTACAATCTCGGGGTGTTTTTTTACAAGAGGAATGGGTCCTATAATTAAAAAAGGGCGCGCAAAAATACTTTGCTGACGCAATGAGCTTCAAGTTGAGACGTGGTTTACTTTTTTCTGGCGTGTGAATCCAGCGATATGGGAAGATGAACGAGGCCTACCTGTGATGAAGTCGCAAGTAGTCGCCATTTTTCACTTCGTGTTTCTTTGCAGCAATTATATCTTCTCTTGTTTCTCTGCTACTGTTTACTAGAACCGCAGTCAAAACATTTCAAACTTTACTCCAACTCTCTAAGCGAAGATTTAAAAAAAAATTCGATCATAATATCTTCTGCTTCCCAGCCAGGGGAGAAGTTCTAACTGCAGTCAGATAGGCCACAGATCGCCCTCTTCCAATCACGAGGTTTGGCTACGAATTCTGGGATTCTCTCTCAATGAAGAGACGGGATGGAAGGTGAAATAAACAAAGAAACCTCACCAGGGAGTTTCATTGACTTTGGATGCGCGTGAGGTAGGGTTTGAATTAATGCCAGGGGGGCATTGAAGTATGGGAGGGGGGCTATGCTATAGTGTTGACAGTTATCTTGTAATAGACTGTAAATTTCAATTGTAAATTGCCTATGGTGTAATAAAGAGGCAAAATGTTACTTATCAAACGATAACATGAGATACATATCTTTGTTTATGTGTATGGCATCCATTTCAAAATGTTACTTATCAAACGATAACATGAGATACATATCTTTGTTTATGTGTATGGCATCCATTTCAATTGGAAACTGTGCTTACTTGAGCCCTCTGCCGTGGTACCGTCCGAAATTCATGCGCGAGCTTGCGTGATCGGAACAGGGCGATTGAATGAAGATATCGCGATTTTTACCGCTTTGTTTTCCGACAACGATTTTACAGAAGACGTTCGCTAAATGTACAATAACTGGTTTCTATATTTTAACCTATGAAATGAGAAATAATTCATTAGCATTAACTTTTCCGATAGAATTTACTTAGGCCAAGTAACTCAAGGTTTCTTTTTCAGTGATCGGAACAGGGCGATGGGGCTCTAGTCAGGGAAAATAAATAACTCAAGCTATCTTTGTTCAGAAGACAAACATGCGGTACATTCATTTTTGTAATTGTTTATTTGGACAATACATATTGTTCAAAGTTGTTTTCGCGTTTATGGCTCAGATAAACTCAGTTTATCTGTGATAAACCCACTTTACCACCAGATAAACCCAGTTTATCTCAGATAAACTCACCTTTATCACGAAAACCCACTTTATCTGCAGATATACCCAGTTTATCTAAGAGAAACAGATAAACCCAGTTTATCTGAGATCAACCCAGTTGATCTGAGAAAAACCCTGTTTATCTGAGATAAACCCAGTTTATCTGCAGATTTGCACGCGAAAGTCACCACAATTAGGCATAAACAGATAAACCCAGTTTATCAGAGCAGATAAACCTAATTTATCTGAAGGGCAGGCGGGAACATATCATTTTCAAAATGACTTCTATCGTGGCTGGGTTACTCTTGCTACTATTTACATCCATTGAAATTGTTGTTTCTCCCCTTCCAAATCGAGTTGAGAGGGCATCAGTGGCAACAGTATAATAATAATAATAAAAATAATAATAATTTATCTATTTACAGTTGGTGGAAGCAATAGCTTTAATCTAAAGAAAACTAATAAATACCAACTATTTACAATACAAAGTTCAAACATAATATAAACGTAAAAACAGTATCCAAAAGAAATCCGTCGGACATTAAAAATGCAGCGGGGAAAATTAGAAATCCTACATTTTTGACGGGGATTAAAACTATCATAACGGAGAAAGGACAAATCTTGGCAATCATCTTTGGAACTTGCATAATTTTCGATGGGGAAATAAAAATTTCAACATGGAAATAATAGAAACAAGGTGGGGAAATGTTTAAACTCAGATATAGCGAGGAAGAAAATTTTCTTGGTGAATGAACCTTTTACCTTGGTAGGGCATCGTTTCAGCAGGTTCATTACTGGGGGTGTAGTATACTGCAAAGTGGAGGCAATGGTTTCAGAGGTGTGCAAATGACTTTATT
Organism: Aurelia aurita complex sp. Pacific; assembly: GCA_004194395.1. Lineage (NCBI taxonomy): Eukaryota > Metazoa > Cnidaria > Scyphozoa > Semaeostomeae > Ulmaridae > Aurelia > Aurelia aurita complex sp. Pacific. The sequence continues at coordinate 9,236 of REGL01003140.1, forward strand.
CACTGCTACATTAATAGGTTTGACAACTGCCAGATGTCTCAGAGANCTTTGTGACCACTCTCCAAATATGGGCATGTGGTGGTCACGTGATCAAACAATAGGTATTGAAATTTCTATTTTCTGATTGCCAACTAAATTCTAGGAAAAGTCAAGGAGTTTCAGCACTGTAGGTGACATCGTTTGGGAGCTATTAAAAAAAATCCGATAGGGAGGGCGAAAAACGCCCCCCCCGGTTAAAATAGGGTTAAAGAAAACTAATAAATACCAACTATTTACAATACAAAGTTCAAACATAATATAAACGTAAAAACAGTATCCAAAAGAAATCCGTCGGACATTAAAAATGCAGCGGGGAAAATTAGAAATCCTACATTTTTGACGGGGATTAAAACTATCATAACGGAGAAAGGACAAATCTTGGCAATCATCTTTGGAACTTGCATAATTTTCGATGGGGAAATAAAAATTTCAACATGGAAATAATAGAAACAAGGTGGGGAAATGTTTAAACTCAGATATAGCGAGGAAGAAAATTTTCTTGGTGAATGAACCTTTTACCTTGGTAGGGCATCGTTTCAGCAGGTTCATTACTGGGGGTGTAGTATACTGCAAAGTGGAGGCAATGGTTTCAGAGGTGTGCAAATGACTTTATTCACTGCTACATTAATAGGTTTGACAACTGCCAGATGTCTCAGAGAACTACAAAGAAATCCTTATAGGGTGTACAAGCGAGGGACTTATCGCTTCAGTTGAGGGTATATCAACAACAACAACAACAACAACGAAAGTTAGAGGGACTTACGTCATAAGTCTAATCATCGAACAGTGTTTACGAGAAAATCACTGGTATGGACACTCAACTGACGTTTATCGTGGTATTTGCTGCCTTTTTTGTGCAAGAAAATCGTTAAATGGAGACCAACCACACTCTGGTAGATGCACAGAACTAAAGGATACCTTAACCAAACGGAAAAAGGTAGGTAACATTGGAATTTCTAAGGCTAAAAGCATGATTTAGCTCATTTTGGAAGTAGGCCAACTTCCGGACATCGAAGGAAGCAGGTCTAACTTCCTCTTCTGCGAAGCAAGAACAGGTTCCCAAGCCAACGGTATGGCCTTGATAGGAAGTAGTGATGTTTGAGAAGTGTTTTAGAAGAATTTTTAAGAATGAATGATGTACTAAGAATGCTGGATGCCCA
>REGL01003140.1:11116-24524 GCA_004194395.1 Aurelia aurita complex sp. Pacific
TAACTTCGTGCAATTTGCACGTGGTGTTGGGGTGGAATTCCCCATCGGGCCATTCGGGATTTAGCAACTTAAGCAAATCCTTGGAGGGTTACTGGCTGGCGTCTGTTTTCCTGTTTCCTTGTAAACAATTATATTTCGGCTGACACTCTCAATCCCATGTGGGTAAAAGGTTAAAAGATAGGCTGTATGATTGTAATTTTATGGTTTGGAATGTGTTTATCTAAATACGTTTATGTTAATTTTGTTTAAAAACGTATGTATTATTGTAAGTCTATAGTTTGGAATGTATCAAGGGTATCGTAATTTTGATTTTATGTAAATTTTATGTTAATCTAATTTTATTTACATTGTATATAAACCTGGCTGTCCGGAGTTGTAAAGTAAACTGATGAAGATTTTAATCAAAACGTCTTGACAAATAACAGTGTGTTTTTATATAATAATATTAATAATATTAATAAGAGCGTTAATGGTGATGGCGATTGTGTGGGCCAAGGAATATGGATTGGTAGAAAGAGAAACAAGATGGTATAAGAAAAACTGGGTGAGAGGGCAAGTGTTGGAGAATAGCAGTGCTAAGTTAGTCTGGGATTTCGAGTTCAACTTGCGAAAAACAACAACATCTAGGAGACCAGATCTGGTACTGGAGGACAAAGAAAGGAATAAGATTTGGATTTGTGATATGGCATGTCCGCAGCAGGCAAATATAGCAGCAAAAAGAAATGAGAAAGTGGCAAATTATCGACAACTTGCATTTGAATTAAGAGAAAGGAGACCTAGATATGAACTAACGCTTGTTCCCGTNCGTATGTATTATTGTAAGTCTATAGTTTGGAATGTATCAAGGGTATCGTAATTTTGATTTTATGTAAATTTTATGTTAATCTAATTTTATTTACATTGTATATAAACCTGGCTGTCCGGAGTTGTAAAGTAAACTGATGAAGATTTTAATCAAAACGTCTTGACAAATAACAGTGTGTTTTTATATAATAATATTAATAATATTAATAAGAGCGTTAATGGTGATGGCGATTGTGTGGGCCAAGGAATATGGATTGGTAGAAAGAGAAACAAGATGGTATAAGAAAAACTGGGTGAGAGGGCAAGTGTTGGAGAATAGCAGTGCTAAGTTAGTCTGGGATTTCGAGTTCAACTTGCGAAAAACAACAACATCTAGGAGACCAGATCTGGTACTGGAGGACAAAGAAAGGAATAAGATTTGGATTTGTGATATGGCATGTCCGCAGCAGGCAAATATAGCAGCAAAAAGAAATGAGAAAGTGGCAAATTATCGACAACTTGCATTTGAATTAAGAGAAAGGAGACCTGGATATGACATAACGATTGTTCCCGTAGTAATCGGTGCTCTCGGTGGAGGTATAAAACATGTGTTGAGTGATGTAGGGAGAGTATTTGGCGAACGATTAGAACGAGAGCGATTAGCTGAGACAGCTGTAGCAGAGATGCAGAAGACAGTGTTGATGGACAGCGAAAGCATAGTTCAAAAAGTACTTTCAGGACTCGTCCAGCATGTGGATTGAATATTGACTAGTTTCTTTTGTATGGAATATTTTGTTTACTTTTAGGACCAACAATGTTTGGTGGTCCATTATCCCTGGCTACATGGTAGCTATTTTGCTTAAATAATAATAATAATAGCAACAGTTGTCATCGTCAGCCACGGAGGGGGAGCATTTGCAAAGAAATTTTGCAACACAAACAACGATGGTGTGCTCAAAATCAGATGTTAAAGGAGCAACAGCATTGAGAACCATTTCGGTAATTTTGAAAATGGTTCTCAAAGATTGAAAGTGAACGCACTTCTGCAGGATGCCAGCACTCAAACGCATGTGAAAGAAGATGTTGCAGCAGAACTTGGTACCTTTGAAACAATGAAGGTTGATGTTTTGCTACGCTTCAGATTTCATCCCGTCGCTGTTGTCTGTGAATTGCTGAAATGTATTTGAGGATTCAGATTCCAGGGGTTGACCGTGTGTATCATCGATTTCTTTGGAGAAGATGTGACTAGGGCAGAGCTCCAGAAGCATATGAATTCAGCCGAGTGATGTTTGGTATAACAAGCTCGCCGTTTCAAGCACAGTTTGTCATTCAAAAGCATGCTCCATTGTACAGATCAGAATATTTGATGGCTTCAGAGATTGCACTAAAGTTAACCTACATGGATGACAGCATGGATTCAGGATTTAGTACAAGATGAGGAAAAGGGAATCCAACTATATCATCAGCTTGCAACTCTATGGAACAAGGCAGGCATACATGCAAGAAAGTGGCTCTCTAATTCTCCAGAAGTTCTCTCTGCAATTCCAGTAGAAGACAGAGCATCTGAAATTGACTTGGACAGTGGAGAGCTTCCAACTGTAAAGACACTTGGAATTCTTTTGTGAGCAAAGGAGGACAATCTCAGTTTTCACTCAAGCCCATCTGAAGAAAATCAAATCATCACAAAGAGATCGTTTCTGAGAACTATTGCAACATTGTTTGACCCTCTTGGTTTCTTGGCACCATTCATCGTTAGAGCAAAAGTGGCAATGCAGGAAATCTGGCGAAAAGGCTTCGATTGGGATGATGAGCTGGATGGTGAAGTGAAGTCAAAGATTCAGAATCGTACAGCGACTTTCACGAGTTGTCATTCAGTGCGAAGATGTCTTCACATTGGCAAGCATAAAGATGTTCAATCAATACAATTACACGTTTTCAGTGATGCATCAGAAGAAGCGTATGGAGCTGTTGTTTATGCTAGGTATATCTACGTTGATCACGCAGCTACCACCACTATCGTCGCAGCAAAGTCACGTGTTGCAACACTGGCAGCCACTGGCAATCACGTGTTGCACCAGGACTTCGATTGGCGGTGTCTGTAGCAAATGCATTGCAAGTGTCAGTGAAGCAAGTCAAATTCTGATGCAACAGCATGAACACACTGTGGTGGATCAAAGGGCATAGCATATGCTTCCAGCCATTTATCGCAAATCGTGTAGGTGAGATTCAAAACATGACAAGCCCTGAGCAATGGAGATATGTTCCCATGAAGGATAATCCTGCTGATCACTTGACAAGAGGGAAGGTAGCATCTGTGTTGGCCTGCAGTGAGCAATGGCGGAAAAGACCAGAATTCTTGCAAATAGCTGACGACGAATGGCCTAATAATCAATTTGAGATGTCAAAAGAAGCAGCAACGGACTAGAAGAAGTCTGGTCGCTCANTAGCATCTGTGTTGGCCTGCAGTGAGCAATGGCGGAAAAGACCAGAATTCTTGCAAATGGCTGAAGACGAATGGCCTAATAATCAATTTGAGATGTCAAAAGAAGCAGCAACGGAGTAGAAGAAGTCTGGTCGCTCAAAGATGAAGTCTGTAACAGAAAATCACGAAGAGAAACAATCATTGTTTGCTGATGTAGTAAGTAAAAAGAAATCTACGACTGGTAAACCAGTGGAGAATAAACTGATGAAAGTGGGTAAGGAGAATTCTTGGTATTTGGATCCCTCTCATTTTCAAGCTAGCTTCGACTTACAAGACTTGTAGCATGGGTTTGCCGTTTTTTGGACAACTGTCAAACATCAAAAGAAGAACGAATTCATGGAAAATTGACACATGACGAAATCAAAGATGCAGAAATTCAGATCATTCGAGACGTGCAGCAAGATGTATTTGCAATTGAATACCAGCATTTAAAAGCCACGAATCGATGAAGATGGACTTATACGGTGTAATAGAAGATTGAGGTATGCTGACTTTCTGCCATACGATGCAAGAAATCCCATCTTTCTACCAAGGAAGGATTGTGTTAGAAAGCTGATCGTGAAATTCTATCATGAAAAAGATCATCATGCAAGTGGAACAAATCAGACATTGGCAGCTATCTCGAGTCGCTTTTGGATAATTTCAGCAAGAGAAGAGACAAGAGAACGGGAAAACGAATGCAACTGGTGCGAAAGACGAAAAGCGAGAGCATATAGTCAGATCATGGCACCCCTACCAAGCATTAGATTGGCAACGTCATTACGAGCCTTTGAAAGAGTAGCTGTAGATTATGGAGGACCATTCATCACCATGCAAGGGAGAGGTAAGCGAAGAGAAAAATGATATCTCTGTCGTTTCACATGCCTAGCTACCAGAGTAAAACATTTGGAAATGGCATTTGCCTTGGATACTGATTCATTCCTGAATGCATTTTATCGAATGGTGAGTCGTCGTGGGGAGCCTGAAGAAGTTGTTTCTGACAATGGTGGCAATCTCGTCGCAGCTGAAAAGGAGCTACAGGAGCTCGTTAAAAGATTGAACCAGAATCGCATCATCGAGAGTGCTGAAAATCATGGTATCATATGGCATTTAAATCCTCCTTTGTCATCACATTTTTAATGGAAAAGCTCATGAAATTATGATCAAGGCAGAAAAACGTGCGTTGAAAGAAATCCTGACAGATGCAAATGTGTCCGATGAAGTGAAGAGTTTATGACTGCCATCACAGGAGCAAAATCGTTGCTTAATTCAAGACCGCTGACATACCAGACAGCAAATGTGGACGATGACGTGCCTTTGACCCCAAATAACTTTCTTTATTGCCGAATGGGAGGCAGGTTTGCACCAGAGACAGTGGAACAGACAACGTTCAGTCCAAGAAAACGATGGCGACGTGTTCAAGAACTGATGAAGCATTTCTGGCAACGTTGGTTGGAAGGATGGTTACCAGGTCTAAATCGGAGGACAAAATGGGACAAAGAAGAGAGAAATTTGAAGGTTGGAGACATTGTTATTATCATCTCGCCATATAGTCCCAGAGCTCATTGGCCTCTTGCAAGAGTTTTCCAAGTATTTCCAGGAAAAGATGGACAAGTGAGAGTGGCACAAGTACAAATGGGACAAAAGTTATTAAAGAGACCAGGACAAAACTATATGCCTTTTGGAAAATTGTTGAATGGTTGCTGGTGACATTTGTTATGATGGATGTGTTTTCTTGATGTGACGTTTCACAGGATGAAGGATTTTCACGCGGATTTTCAGTTGACATGCAAAGCTGCCAAGGAAAGGGGAGGATATTCAGAATAATAATAATAATGATGAATTTCTTTAAAGTTGCTTAATAATACAAATAGTTTTCTCTAAAGGGAAGAGTAATTAATTAAAACCAACTGTTTAACTACAAAACTAAATCTAACAAATTATTTACATATAGTACAATTGCATTTGTCCCCGTTCCACGTTTTGATAATTTTTTTGAATGAGGCTATGTTTTGGTTGTTCTTTATTACATCAGGTATGGAGTTCCACAGAATGCTCCCCCTGAATGTTATGGAGTTAATTCCATAGGAGGTTGTTTTCGTGTTAGGTACTTGTAAGAGATCCTTTACTCGGAGATCATATGCCATTTCTCTCCTTTTGAACATATCCCACATAAAAATAGGATTTTGGCAGTTGAGGGACTTGTAAACATCAATCAAAATGTTCTGGACATTTTTTAGGTGGATTGATTTTTCGTTAACTCTCTCGAGAAGTTCCTCAAAGTAAGCGTCATAATCGTGGAGGAGTATCCTCAAGGCATGTTTATGAACCCTATTTACTTCCTTGTTTGATCTTTTCCCACAGAACATCCAAATAACGGGACAGTAGTTAAAAGTTGACACTATGAATGCATTGTATAGTAACTTTGCTTTTTGTCCATCCAGGTATTTAACAACTCTCGAGAATGCTCCAACCTTTTTGCTGGCCTTAGTGCAGATTGATTTCACATGGTCAGAGAATTTCAGTTTGGAGTCTATTGTAATTCCAAGGAGCTTTACGGAATCTGTTGGCTTGATGACCAAATTATCAATTTCAATACACAANCTCGAGAAGTTCCTCAAAGTAAGCGTCATAATCGTGGAGGAGTGTCCTCAAGGCATGTTTATGAACCCTATTTACTTCCTTGTTTGATCTTTTCCCACAGAACATCCAAATAACGGGACAGTAGTTAAAAGTTGACACTATGAATGCATTGTATAGTAACTTTGCTTTTTGTCCATCCAGGTATTTAACAACTCTCGAGAATGCTCCAACCTTTTTGCTGGCCTTAGTGCAGATTGATTTCACATGGTCAGAGAATTTCAGTTTGGAGTCTATTGTAATTCCAAGGAGCTTTACGGAATCTGTTGGCTTGATGACCAAATTATCAATTTCAATACACAACTCCTGGTTTGTATTCAGACCTAGAAACATTACCTGCAATTTTCCGGGGTTCGCTACCATACGATTAGAATCAAACCATTCAAGGGGTGTGCGTTAGGTCAATTTCTAAAGATACAGCTACTTGCTCTATGTTTAGCCCAGAGGCAAAGATGGTATTATCATCTGCGAAGCTGCATATTTTAGACCCTTTTATGAAGAAAACAAGGTCATTTATATAGATGTTGAAAAGTAGGGGTCCTAAAATAGAGCCCTGTGGAACTCCTGAGGTGATATCAAGCCAGTCACTGAAGGTCGAACCAATCTTAAAGACCCATGACTGACCGGGATCCTTTGCGGGCGTCTGTTTTTGTTTACAATTTTTCTGCTTACTTACTACATGATCGTAGTTAACTATTGTTTGCTTGCGCGCGGTGTCAGTGCAGTCTGGATGAACCATAACTGGGATTGGTAATAAGCCTAATCTGTCCGTGCTCTCTTCAAAATGGCTGCAGAGGAATGAAGTGTTTCAGATTTTAGTCATGGCGAAGGATTTGACGGAGAAACAGACGAAGATGAATCAGTGGGACGTAGACAACGTAATGTTTATGGTTCTACCATCGACGAAGAGAGTTTACCAGTTCTTGACATGATGAGTGCAGCACCCGTGCAGCATCTGGAGGGGCAGTGCCACGAAGAAGGGAAGAGCCTCCGAGTCTGGTAAGAATTATTTAGTTTACATCACTGGATAAACTGACTTCTGACGAACTTGATGGCTCGATCCCTCGTATTTCTTCAGTTATCCTTGCGTTTCCACAATATGTTTAGCACTCTTTCTATCTACCAAGTACTGCCTGCCTTCTAAAGAGAAGATTCTGACAGCACAGGGTGACAAGGCCAGAGTGGAAAGTCAGCTATAAAACGTTTGCCAAATTTGGGAACTTATAATCGGTACTTGGATTAGGTTAAATCATCTACTTGCTTCAAGCTGGCCATTTTGTTGGAGATAGTGCATATTATAAGCTTCAAAATGTGCACGTAAGAGTTTGCACGCATACACACTTTCCACCCTAGTCCTTGATCGGATGTCACGGCTAACGAATAGGTATATCAAATTATAATTATATTTATACACTTTTGCTGAAGATTTTTTTTCTGATTTCCTCCAAATAAAATCCTAATGCTCAAACCTGACATCTAACGTTGGACATTCTCCAGTAAAATATTTATCGTTTATGTCTGTTAGCATTTACACATATTTTTTTTTATAAGAAACTAAGAATTTTGTATCTAAATTGATGGCATATGAGGCACTTGTAACTGATTCACCATTGGTTCCTTACTAGGTCACCTGCAGTTGTAATATCACTTGTTCTCGAAAAAGTGGCAGGAGTCGTGGTTGCCCATGTAAAGACGCAAAAAAGAGCTGCTCAGAGCATTGCTTATGTGGTACGAAGAAAAAAAGGGTGGTTATCAAGCCATGCAAAAATGGGAAGGTGAGTCTTATGAACAAATAATGCTGGACCACTCCAGGTCAACACTAGCTGGGCATGGTAAATTCTGTTTGGTGAATGTTTCCCCCTGTCTCAAGTATTCAGTTGAACAATCGATTCTTTCTTCATCTCTTATGATGGCTATTACATACAGTAGTTCACCCCTTTCTTCATAGAGTAAATGCTGGGTTGGTAGAAGCAAGCAGAGTAATTAAAGTTGTACTTTGCACAGAGTATGATATACTTCGTTCAGATCACAGTTTACGGTATATTGCTTTGTTGAGTGTATTTTACAACTATTATTCACAAATATGTTCTTGCTGGGTGGTCTGTATGTAATAAGGTATTCAATTAATTCAATGTTACCACGCAGTGACCCTGACTTTTTCAGCCTCATAAAGAACGTGCAGAGAACTTTGCAACCAATGAGCATGATACTGACGGTGGGGTGAGAATGCAAAGGGAATATGAAGAAGGCAAACGAAAGATTCTGGTGGGTAATTTTGGTTTAAGAAACTTTCATTAAAATACACGTATTACCAAAATATCATAAATGTAAAGTATGGAAACACATAGAAAGTGCAACAAAGAAGTTACTTTCAACATTTCTCTTCCAGTTACTTTGATACTCTATCACACAAATCAATCTTATAACAAGCTCAATATCACAGAGAATGGTGCATGTTAGTTGGGAATGATAGAAAACAGCCATTTTCATGATTCAATGGAATCTAAGCATATAAAAGTGGCTAAAGTTATTTTCCTTCAAATTCTAGCCTATCACATGTGAGTATTTCCTGTTGACATTAGATCAGTTTTATCAAATATGGACTGGTGTGCAGCAAAGACAAAACAGTTTACCTTTCTGACAAATATGTTTCACATCTCTCTGAGCAGACTCAATCAAAACAAAACAAACAGAGAAAGCAAAATATTTTGCTTGGGTGCGCTGAAGGTGGGAAATCTATTCTTCAGAACCAAAAACTTGCTCTGTGTTGTTGGAAACCTGGTTCTTTTGTTTAACAACATTCACCTTTGCTTATATGCTTACAGTGGCCCTCTGCAATACTTTTCAAAGAGTTGCGGACCATAAAAATTGAGACTACATTTATTTGTTTTATATACTGTAAGTATCAAACACTTTGAAATGATACAACATCAGAAACAATTACACATCTTTCATCTCTAGGAATGCACAAGTACTCTGTCAAGGGAGTGAAGGTGAAGGTGAAGTTGCGTTTTTCAGCGCCAAGCGCTGGGATCGCAGAAATAGAGCAGACCTAATCGAGTCCGCGACCCCTGTCCTGACGCTCAAGTGATGGGTCCTACCGGGTATCGAACCCACTCCGCCTGACTGTTCTGGCTACAAAGTCAGAGGATTACACCACTGCGCCACAACACCTTCTACTACAAACTACAAAGTCACTACAAAAGCTGGTTGTAGAGCTTGCCTGCAATGGTACTGGATCAGTGAATTATGTGCAGGATCTTATCAGAAACATGGAGATATCCTCTGAATCTGAAACACATGACAACACAGAGGTGCCTGGTTGGTGTATTTGTGGCATATGCAGACAGCTCCCAGATGATGTTGAAAATAAATGCTGCCGCAAACGACAGTGTGTTACATCACTCCAAGTTTTTCACCAGGCCATTGTAAACAGAGCTGTTTTAGAAGTTGCCATGAAAATAAGATTTGATATGTTTGTGGAGACTGCTGACTTTCAAATGAGTACAGGAAAGCAGCTTACAGGCAATATACTGCATGGAAGTATGGAAAACTAGGCCAAGGTAATCGTAGAGTAGCACCAGCATGTGTTGTTAGAATGATACGACAAAAATACCCAAATCCACCTGGAGTGCCCTATATGGGCTTCAAACCAAACTAATTTAGGCTATACTTTTTCTTCATTACTGAGTCTACTATACTAAAGTCAAACTCACACAAGTCTGATATTGGGTTTGGAAAAGTCATTTCTACATTTTTCCTTTTAAATTTACCTTTCCAGTCAAACTTTGTATAATTTGAATAGATTCCCTTGCCCAAAGCCATATCCGGCTTACGCGAGTTTGACTGCACTGAATATGAAAACAAAATGATTTGGAATCTAAGTTATGCTCAAGTCAAATCAATATGCACGTATTTTTTTTTATAAGAAACTAAGAATTTGAGCGAGTACTGAAAGTTTCTTAAAATTATCAGATTTTGAGTACTCAGAGTTTCTTATGAGTTTCTTAGAGGTTCCATAAATATCTTCATGTTCACTGCCTGTGCCCTCGTGAACATTTTAAAGTGTTAATGCAACGAAATTTTCGAACCTCATTTTTTGGCTTTAAAAGAAACTTCAATCTTTGCTGAGCAAAATGATATAAAGAAAGTCAACAGGAACAAATTGCATTGTTTTGAAAAAGCCTGCCAAAGTTGTGAAGTCAGGGCGAATTTCTCTCGTCGCGTGTGACGTATGAAGTAGAACGCATTCAATTCGCGCAACAACAACAAAGCGCGCTCCGGTCAGACAGTGCCTGTTTCTGTCAGTTTCTCGAAGGCAGATTCATTTCGATTTTACCAAATCAACGTAAGATGTCAGCAAATACAATATTATGGTGTTGTGAACCTAAACGCTCCTTATGAAGACAGCTGTACCGTACCAGGCTAGTCCACTGCCCACGTCAAGCAATACGAGGAAGCTGTGCACTATCATCACAATCAATGAACAACATACGTAGGCCTATTCTTCGTGAAACATTGGAACTGGAAGCCAGATTTGAGAAGAGGATTGCTGTTAATGAATGGTACGTGATCTTTATTATAAGCGAAGCTTTGATGAATTGTTGCATGAGCAATTCTGTCACTTAGAGGACACAAATAGCCCGCAGTAGACCTAGTCGAACTTGGCTAGGCCTAAGCCCCTAGTGCATAGAACTTGGATACACTTTTTTCATAAGAAACTGCCCATAAGAAACTCAACTCTCAGATCGCCAAAAAATTAATAAACTTCAGTACTGGGAAAATATAAGCCAAGAAACTATTCATTTTGATAAAGGAAATCCTTTACCTATTTTTAATTTATTATTGCTTGCTTCCTGCATCATATTACTCGTAAGGTACTTGAGCAATGTCTAAACATTGGAAAGACTTTAAAAACCTTATTTTGAAGTGTTCACAAGGGCACATGTAGTGAACATGACAATTTCAATGGAACCTCTAAGAAGCTACTAAGGAACTCTGAGCACTCAAAATCTGATAATTTTAAGAAACTTTCAGTACTGGCCCAAATTCTTAGTTTCTTCTCAAAAAATATGTGTGGATGAAATTTTGGTTGGTTCACCCGGGTTCAGATGTTGCAGGGAAGTGCACTGTACAAGAGGAAAAAAGATAGTTTTTTATGGCATTTTCGAGCAAATAACTTTTTTACCAGCACCAAGGTTACATTACAATGCATTGATAAACACAGAGGTCCCAAAAGTGGTTAGGCCATTATTGGAAGACTCACACGGGTGAGCATACAAGCAAAAAGCAGGACAAGGCAGAAATGAATAGGGCCACTATTTGCTACAAATTCTTTATAATCTTTATTTTGTTAAGTCTAAAATCTGAGATAAAATCAAATTCATTTGAATGCGCACTTTGCTGTTATGTTGACAATAGCTGACAGAGCAGTAAGCAGTTGATAGGCCTGAACCTAGCAATTCAGAGACAAATAGATAATTCAGAAACAGCTCCTTAGGTCAGTTACTAATTACAGTATATATGACCACCATGCTGCTGTATATGAATCAAATGGATTTGCCTAAGCCATGGATACGGAATATTGACTCCTGTTTATCAATACACTATCTTTTTTCAGGTACCTTTGAGCAGAATTGCCTACAGATGTCTGATTCCTTGGGTCTGTGGCTAGCTTTGTTGGGACTACAGAACATCACTGCCAACTTGCAATACCATCCGAGGAGGGAAAAGTTCCATACAGCACCTGGTACTGGCTAAGCAGATGCTGAATAAGGCTGTATATTTGGAGAGTAAATGTTTTGACCAGACTTCTTTTCAATGAACAACCTTGCAAGAAATTGAAACAATTAACATAAAAACATGAAAATGAGAGTCCTATCAAAGCTATGCAAAAAATGAGGTGTAAAGTTTTGATTTTGTCCTCTTTTTTAACTGAACCATCATTTTGTCCAAAACAGTTGCTCTCAAAATATCCATGGCTGTTTAGAAAGACTTGAGTAATTCAACTTTTGTCATGTTTGAGCTTGTAAATGTTAAAATGAAGGCATTTTTTCAATCATAGCAAGAGTAAGTGCTCTGCAGAAAAATCAAGTTAGTTTTTCAATGTATGTGCTTCTTTGTTGGCTGTCCACAGCAGGGGTAATCTGTCTTTTTCCTCCTTGTATTGGTAGATACTGCAGCCTGTTCCATTAGGCCATACTGTAAGCATTCTGGTTCATTTTCTGTGGAAAAAGTGGATGAAAGTAACCCAATAATATTGTCAGGAAGGCAAAAAATGATGTATCGCAATCAAACAAAGTTTGATATCAAGATTATCTGGCTTGAGGAAGCAGCAAATGTTTCAAAGAAAAGACTTTCAGACTCAGATTGCCAAAAAATTAAGAAACTCTGGTATATTTGTCTTTATTTTCACTTATTTCCTGTATCATAATACTTGGAAAGTCCTTGAGTAATGTCTAAACATTGGAAATGCTTCAAAACACCTTCTGTTGGAATGTTCAGGGGGACGCACATCTGGTAATTTTAAGAAACATTCAGTACTGGCCTAAATAAATTCTTAGTTTCTTGAAGAAAAAATATGTGTATATTTTTCATTTCACACAATAGACATCTTTCCCACTGAAAATGTGGCAACTTCAAATAACGGCACTGCATATTTGACATTTTATTTCATTTTAGTACTTGATTTGATGATTTGCTGTGAGCAAGTGTCAGACTAAATCACAAAGCTGTTTCTTAGAATAGAGAAAAAAATACCTGTTCAATTTCTGCATGCAGCTCTGCTGTTCTTTGCAATTTGCTTGCTAGGTCTTGTAGCTAGCTTTGTATGATTGGCAATTTTCGCAATCACCACTCCAAACTTCGTCGTCGGGTGGTTGGCCTTCGTTATTGGCAATTCCTTCGATCGAGCTTTATCACATTTGTCGTCACTTTGTGCTGCTGTTCGNTAAACATTGGAAATGCTTCAAAACACCTTCTGTTGGAATGTTCAGGGGGACGCACATCTGGTAATTTTAAGAAACATTCAGTACTGGCCTAAATAAATTCTTAGTTTCTTGAAGAAAAAATATGTGTATATTTTTCATTTCACACAATAGACATCTTTCCCACTGAAAATGTGACAACTTCAAATAACGGCACTGCATATTTGACATTTTATTTCATTTTAGTACTTGATTTGATGATTTGCTGTGAGCAAGTGTCAGACTAAATCACAAAGCTGTTTCTTAGAATAGAAAAGAAAATACCTGTTCAATTTCTGCATGCAGCTCTGCTGTTCTTTGCAATTTGCTTGCTAGGTCTTGTAGCTAGCTTTGTATGATTGGCAATTTTCGCAATCACCACTCCAAACTTCGTCGTCGGGTGGTTGGCCTTCTTTATTGGCAATTCCTTCGATCGAGCTTTATCAAATTTGTCGTCACTTTGTGCTGCTGTTCGGGTGGAAGCTGAGGGTGTCATGGCACTTCGAAACATCTGAAAATGACAGGGATTAAAAGTAAACAACTGGGGAAAATAAATTCT
>REGL01003142.1:2840-16400 GCA_004194395.1 Aurelia aurita complex sp. Pacific
CTTTATACTCAGAATTAGAGATATTATTACATCTTATATGGACCCAAAATTTGCAGTGATTACAAAATATTGACTTGCCGCGAGCAGGTATCTTTTTGTGGCAAATGCCACAAGGAGGGGTATCAGTTTCTACCATTGACATGGCTTGGGCCTAAAATAAAACATTGGACCATAACAAAAATAATTGACCACAATGAGTGTACTGAGTCAACACAAAAGTTTGAAACACAATATAGGTAGGCATGATGCTTACGAGTTGCTTACGACTCTGTGAAGGAAATTTCACTGTCATTGGATACGAAACTCTTGTTGTTCTTGTCGGGAGGTTCTCGAATTATCAATCGGTCCATGACAAAATAGGCTATTTTGCCATCTTCCCTTGCCTTTTTCAAATCATCCTTTTGCTCATCACGTCTGTCGAGTATTCGCTGTGAAAAATCTTGGACAAACATCAATCCATCAGGCTTTTTCTTTCTTGCAGCCGCTAAGATTCTTTCCTTCTGCTTCCAGTTGAACAGCTTGGCAACAACAGCACGTGGACCGAGAGGGCGGCCATCTTGGCCAACTGCGTTAGGCCTACGGGGTTTCCCCGGAATGGCAAAGGAATGGCAAAGGAGGGGATGATTAGTTTTTTCCAAATATATAGCCATAATGTTTAAAATACGAGTCAAGCTTGATCAAAATAATAGAAAATTATGATTTTTATCCTTACGTTCAAAGAGGACGCATCTCATGTTTACATCAGAATCTGAGTGCTTCAAAGATAGAATGGCAAATCCGAGAAAAAATTGGAAGACCTTCAGAGAGAAGAATCCTCTGGAGAAGTTTTATCTGGGAGGATTCCTATAATGTAAAACCAGGACGCGTAGTGCTGACCATATTTGATGCTGCACCAAATATCCAATAAGTAAAATATAATGCGTCTTTTGAAATACGTAGTATAATGGACAGGGAACCTATCAGTTTCCCTAAAATTTCTACAAAAAAATTCAGAATTTCGACTGAATTTCCTACTAATTTAATCTGGGGAAAAGTTTAGTCTCCCCAGAATTTCGGACAAAAATTTAGAATTTCGCTGGGATTTCCTACTGAAATCAAGGATCTTACTTGGGGGAATTTTGGCGTTTCACCTCAATTTACCTAAAGGAGCACGAGTAAGTATGGAATTTCCCCAAAGTCTCCCAAAAACATGACTAATATAGACTAAGTTTCCAACTGTCGGAGATGCTAAATCTCACTTGGGAAACTGTGGGTAAAAGTATATTTCCCTTTACCCGTAGTTTACCCGTGGGGAAACTACGTTGGAAATTCGAAGTTTAAAAAGCATTTGTTGTTGGAAACGGAAGGGAAATGGCCCGTTTAACTCTAATATACAACGAAAAAACTATGTCGAAATTCGAACTTTTCTTGCCGTGTTAATGAAGTTGTGTGCTTGTTCGTAATTATGCGAAGTTACAGATATTGCCATGCTTTTTATATTACAGTATACTTTTCACTAATGCTGGTAGCTCTGGTTTTGCACTGACAGCAAATTTGGAGTTTGTTGATTTTGAACTCTTCAAGCAAGTCACCAAAAATTCTGAAAAACATATCAAAATTTAATCTAATTATTGCAGATTTAGATAAAAATAAGCATGTTATTATGGATCTAAAAAAGCTCGCATCAGAATTTTTTGAATCCGTTGCGTTTTTCTTTTGGGACAACCAGTATGAAACGAAGAAATACCTATGCTGATGGGGGGCTGAGGGCCGAGGGCCATGGTGCCGAGGGCTAGTGAGTTCCGATAGGCATCTGGAACATTTAAAGAAATTGACTTTATTTCACACCAATTTAATATATCATCCTGGATATAATGGAGAAACTATCCTGGATATAATGGAGAAACTGACAAGAGAATAAATCAAAATTCTTGTTTCTTTCATATAATATATACTGTAGATGGCTGAGGAATTAATTAGTATTCTTATTCGGATTATTCGGAATTCAGAGCAGGTTTAGCTAGTGCATTGACAACTGGTGTAATTTTCCTAAAGTCAGGACATCCATCGCCATATTAAATTATTTTTTGCTTAAATTGTAGGTCGCTTTGAATTCAGTGATGTCAGCTTTCCTTGTTCAAGCTGCTTTGCTCAATTTCCTGGCTGCACACAGATTTCTATGATCATAGCAGGATTTTGGCAAGAGAGTCCACAAAAATCGACCACATTCTATGCAGTTGAACTATAACAACTGTAGGAAGAGCTAACAAAAAATTCTCCAGGAACATTGTTGTCCTCATTTATGAAAAGCTTAGAGAGAATTTCTAAGAAAGCAGGAAGGGTACATTGACATTTACCATAATCAGACGAAAGAAACGCCTAAGCACCCATTGTTTCTTTATCTACACAAGGAAACGCCAATATGCTATATTCATACCATGGCCTGGGCCAACTTTAGCCCTATTACTACCGGGGGCACGGGGGCACAAAGTGCCCGCGGCAAAGTTTATTTGATGTAGTGTCGTCATTTCAAAAGATAAAGAGCCGACACTTTGCGACTTTTCCTAAAATTTCATGGACTAATTAAAATTTGTAACTTTTTTTCAAAATGGTAGATACTGATCACGTGACCAACCACTTTTCAACACGTGGTCAGCAAGAAAATTAAAGAAGCAAGTCCAGTTTCAACAAGGATGATCGCAGAACGTTGAGAATACAGCCATTCGATAGCTCTCTGTGAGAGCTTTCAGATGATGTATAGCTTTATCCATTTTTGATGACATCAGCAAATTTAATGTTCATGACGTCATTATGATGTCCTAGCGTCAATGACATTTAAGATCTAAGCACGTGATTTAAATAAGATAGTTACCAGTTGATATCGAGTAAGATCAGTTCTAGTTTTAGGGTTTAGCGTTACAGTTCAGTTCTTGTTTAGCCATGTGTTCTTATTCGTAATCGCGGTCTAAGGCACCTCAACCCAAACACTTGCAGAAACATTATAAATGGCGACGAAGTAAATTCACAAGAATCATGGCTCAAAGCAGAATCGAACTGTCTTCACTTGCACCGTTCGATCCCGTGTCTGATCCCACATCTCTAGGCCCAAGATGGAAGGCGTGGAAGCGANAATCATGACTAGGCCCTTTTTCAAAACCTCTGGTTTTGGGTGCACTGTAAATTTTGACTTTGCGAACCTGTATCTCCGGTGTTTGGTGTACGATTTTTAAATGCAATGTACGTGCATCTAAGTTGAACATTGATAAATTTTGCTCTGAAGTGGTGAAGCAATGATATCTTATGGCTTGGTTCCTATTTCCAGTCAAACGCGGGTACTTTTTTTTGGGACACCCGGTATATATCCAAAAAATTTGATATAATTGGATTTTATGTAATTGGATATATACTGTATGTCAGTGGAGCTATGCTGTTCTAGATAAGGATTCTCTTCTTAGCATGTCCCGTAGTATCATTGGAGAGACACCATTCTTATATCTGTATTAGAATGTCCCGTTATTGTTGTAGATATGGAACTTGGAACTATGCTTGAGGAAGGACAGTGTGCATATTAGCGACAATAAGAGGCTTCCTTTGCTGATGACAATTATGAAGCAGGGAGTAAGCCAAGTAATCACTGACGACAGCGACGCAAAGGGACACAAGGATCAGTCCAGAGAGCAAAGGAAGTGCCCAGGAATGGATGTTGCGAGAGCTGAAGCATCACAATCCAATTGGTATGTAGATCCTTTACTTTTTGACCAATGCCTTTCTTACATTTCTTGCATATGAGATATGGTTTATGTCCATTGGTTACCGTTATTCTTTAACCCTACTTATTAGACAGTCATGTTAGACAGACAGACAGTCACAGCAACAAATTCACACTTAGTCTACATGCGCTTATCAAAGTTGCATGCGCTTATCGATGTAGGGAGGTGCAAGCCCATTTCAGGCTTTATATACTTTACAAGCTGTCTCGAAGTGAATTATTTCTTTGACTGTATCTTTTGCTCTTTTCAAGTTAGTAACGGATCAATTGGTAGCCCTAAGATCAGGCGTGCATAATATTGAAACCTCCCTGGGAGTGGTAGAAATTCTCTGAAAGCCTGCCTGCATATCAATTTTGCACAGCTAGGGTAGAGAAGCCTACTACCAGAACCAGTAACAATGCAGGTATCAAACAGTAAATTTCTAATGCGATGCTTGTAAAGAACTGAGTTCAGAGTTGATAGCATCGCTCAGGTCGGAGATAGATTTCGAGGAATAGGAAATGATTGTGTCATGGTATATATATTCTATGGTCATCGTCAGAAGAATGAATATTTTTACAATGGTATGCCCTCTTATAGCCTTTTTTCAGCCATGTGATTTAGAAGAGGTCACGTGATACAAAATTTGGGTCACGTGATGCCAAATATGGCGTCATATGAATCCTTGATTGAGTTTTAAAGTTATGTTTTATGTGTAGAAAATGATAGGCCACAGGGAAACAAAGTATTGCATAAATGAGCGAACGGGAACAAAATGGCCTATTCTATGTTACAGATATTTCTCGTGATGATAATAGATAATGACAATAAATATGCTCATCATTCATTGTAGCATTGAAAATGTTGCCCAAAAGTGACATAAAGAAAAAGAAAAAACAGAGCCACACAAAAGACCGGTAAGATTATACTTGGTACTTGCACATAATTTGCTTCCAGTTGGTATAGGCATGCCTTCGTGCCCCGGGCGGTGGTGTAAATAACCTGATGTTTGTAGAAAACCGTTTGTGAACATACAAAACAGAAGAAAACTTCATCAACACAATTTGTCCACAGATTGATGTATACCAAACGACAAGCCCATGACAATGGGAAAACGATTCTATGTATATCTAATGACTTCAAAACAACTTTGGGTACTTTGCTCTAAATCTGTCATATAATTTTTCAGACATATTGATTATTTTCAAAATGGGGCTTTTAATCATTTTTGTAAAAATTCATTCACAGCTATGAAACAATTTAAATAATCGTAAATCTTACACCTTAAAGCAAACCATGGTTGTGAAGGTCTACTATATGGTGGCAAGCAGAAAATTGTAGCTCTTCTGGTCAAGGATGCAGAAATTTGATGACGTCACATCATCAACAATGATAAACGCCGCCTTTTGAAACTAATCGAGATATAAAAAAATATCCACGTCAGATTGACAGCAAAGTACGCTGAGTTCATCCAAGCTATTTAATTTGAAGAAAATGAGATGGAATTTACACCAACTCTTTTAAAAGATTTGAGCCATGTGCTAAGTTTGATTAAAGTTTGAGTACAGCGTGTTAATACCTGGTGGCGTGGGTTGAAATTGTCAAAATAAACCCTAATTCATGAGAACCAATTCCTTCTGTTTATGTTGCAAGAACTCACGCTGATCACTAAAGTCAAAGGCTCTTATACGCCGGGTTTACTGTATCTTGATTTTCCTTCTGATGCATACATCATCCATTGCACTAAACTGATTACGCCCCAATTTATTCCGAATTGTGATTTCTTGACATATTTCTGTATTTGCTAATTAGCAAGGAGGAAAACGAAGAGGAAGGCAATGACGACAGAAAAGAAGATCGTGCAACAGAAAAAGAAGATCGTGTAACAGAAAAAGAAGATCGTGTGACAGAAAAAGAAGGTTGTGAAGCAGAAAAGGAAGAGGAAAAACATGCTACATTGTCCATCACTAAAAATCCATTTGATCACAAAGCACACTATGAAGCAATCATCAAAGACGGGCAAGTGGTGGGCAATGCAGTAATACGTAGTTACAAACCTGGCTTTTACATGCAAAAAAGGTAAGTCAAAATTTATTATTGCACTTCAGGTGCATTTAGAATGTTTCAACTAAAATGTTATTGATGCCCGATTGACGTGCTTGGTTTCCATTGCTTAATGAAAGATTATCTGAAAAAATTCAAAGAGCCCAATATAATTGTATCAGGTTCTGTTTGCAACTGAATAATAGAGCACATTGGGAATCATAGAATTTAAAGATACAAATTGGCTCCCCACAAACGAGAGATTTGAACAATGTACTGCAACAAATGTTTGCAAATTTTTTGATAAGTCAGCCCCCTCATATATGTCTGAGATGTTCTCATCAGTTGGCCGGAGCCGGATTACTCGAAGATCTACAAACAAGCTGAATCAACCTTTTCAAAAGATTAACATGGGGAAAAATGGTCTCCCCTACCTAGGAGCTAAACTCTGAAACAGCAATTCAAATTTGTGACGACATGGACCTATATTGAGCAGTTTTTACCCGAAATTATCATGTTTTGTAGATTCTATCTATTAATGACGTCATGATGACATCATTGTGACGTTATATTACTTTAAAATTGCCATCAATCGAAACAATATGTCACTATCTGCAATACTACCAAGTTTCATGATCATATCTTTGTTCATTGAAAAGTTAGCAATTTTTCTCTTAATCGTTGTATTCTGACATGAAAATATTCCATCGAAATATCAAAAAGTAAAAAAAAAAACGCCAAAAAGGTAATTATAACAGAAAAAATTTATAAAAAGTGATTATTGGCCCTAACCAAATGCTTCTCAATGAAAAGTACGACAAAATTATGTTCCCATTCAGAAATAAGTAGTAAAACCAAAGTGTTGTTGTTTTTGAGCAATTATGAAGTCATGATGACATCATTGGCAGCCATTTTGTTTTGAAAATACCACCAATCGATAGATCTTGTAAATATTTATTGTTGTTCAAAGTTTCAAGTCTCTATCTCCCCCTAACAAGAATTACGGAGGGGGGGGGGGACAATGTGCCCCCCGGGACTACAACGGTTGAAAAAGCCCCATAGTAATAGGGTTAATACACCACACTATATGCACTCTACCATGAATTAGTGACATGCCTGCTCTGCCTGATGCGATCACTTTTCTGCTGGCTGCATCACAAATTGTGTGAGATAACAATTATGATGAGTGAAGTGGGCATTTATGCAATAGTTATGGATGTATTCTATAATAATTTCCTGCACGAAAATACAAGGGTAAGCTTGGCCTTGTACATGCCAAGTTTCAGCCTTGTAACGAGGATTATTGACCTCTTTTTAAACGAAATCGTTGAAACGGGGAGTGGGAAAACTGTAAAACAAGGTGGGAATATAGCCTCTTGGCGTTCTACTGGGACTTCTTTTGCGAGAAGTCTCTCTGAATTTTATTTTCCGATTGTAAAATGCATCTTTTGTGTCCTCAAAATCTTTCAAAACAGGGCCTTTTTCAACATACTAGCTGGGTGGGCAATTGCCTCCTAGCCCCTTCTTTAGGTGTATCCCCCATGCTGATCCCTTAAAAGATGCCCTTTTCCTGGTCCATTTTTACATTTGATTTGAAAGTGGCCCTTCTTACTAATTAAGTTTCCAGAAATCTAGAAACCTCACAGTAGCAAGCTTTTGCTCTTTGTTTCGTGGACCCTTTCCTCCTTTGGGATAATGGGTCTACGCGTAGGCTACCAGATGGATGACTCTGGTTATTTAGGACAGTGATGCTCAGGCTGGCGTACACAGCAGCACCAACCCAAAAATTATTAAGTCTGCATCTTAGACTATGTCTGCATCTTAAATCTATGAAAAAGCACCTAAACATATATATTTCACGTAGTATATCTAAGTATTTGATTATAGTAATGTTGCTTAATTTTGATTTTATTTGTAAGTATATTTTTCATTATCATTTTTACTTATTTCCACATTTGACATTTGAGACCCAAAAAAGTAAGCCAAAATTGTACGAACCCAACAAATAACTGTAAAAATGACTGACCCAAAAAGACTATTCTTGCACAAATTTTAGACCCAAAAAAGTAACCTGACAACAACTTTGCGAACAACCTTGTTCCCAAGGGTATCTGTTGTTTCAATAGGAGGCTAGACTTCAACAGATACAATGTAGGCGCTACAGTTTACGGAAAACCGTCATTGTTACTGGGTACGAGGTTGCTATCCGAAATATTTCAGAGTACCCCTCCTGGGCCCTTACTGCAGAGGATTTCAAGATTTCGTACATGNTTTGAAAAAACATTTCAGGGGGCTGGGGGGTGGCTGTTTTTTACAGAGTGGTCGGGGCCAACTTTTAGGTAAGCTGCTTATGGATGTAATTCCAGATCACCTCATAATCATTTGATAGTATCCTTTTTACTCTCTATACTTATAATTTGTAAGGTCTCTTGAATTTTCTCCAGGAACAATAGACCAATTATGTGTCACGTGACCCCATCAATGACGTCATCTTTAAGAAAATGGCAAAAATTAGTTAGCGGTCTCTCTGCGAGGATATTTCGACCCCAAAAGTTTTACACCAGCAATAAATAGATTAAAGCTGATCAACAGGGTTGTTTCCACCTAAGCTATGTAATTTTGTTTGAATTTTGTGCACCATTGGTCGCAAACGGTATAAGATTCCCCGGGGGTATCCTCATATAGTACTACTAATGATCAGTTTTCATGCATATCTTGAGAATCTGTTTTACAGTGAGAATTTTTTGACTTGAAAGTGTTTAGTTTGTCAAGGTATTATCAAAATTTCACCAAATTACTATCCTCAACCCCCTATTTCCCCCTTCCTTCTTCCTTCCAACTCATTTGCTCAGATCCTGAAATCAGATCATTACACACAGTAAGTGCATTCAAGAACAAATTATCATCTCTTATTCGTCCCCCTGTAAAATCGGTTTTCAGTATTCACGATCCAAAAGGTTTAGCAATTCTTACACAGTTACGTGTGGGTCATTGGACATTCAATTGGGAAACGCATACAGGAGAAGATTGCATGGAGCGATGAGCGTTTCATGCAAATCACAGATTGGTTGAATAGGGGAATCAGATAGGTTTTGACAGGAAGGTTGCCAAATGTATTGCCACTTGCCTCTTCATTGGGCCGAACCCAGCGATCGACATGACTCATGATTCATTGCGTTTCTGTAGAAGTTCTACCAATGGAATGGAAACCAGTTGAACCTTGATAGCGTGACATGCATTCTCGGGGGAGACAAACAGTTTTAACTGATAGGGGAATGGTGTTAGGGGGTTCCAAAACAAATTGATTCAAGTACAAAATGTTCAATAAACTATCAATGACTCCTAGACTCCTATTGTAAATATTTAGGACGGATTATACTTAATATTTCATTTACAACTTTGTAATACTTTATCTTTTCATAAATCTGGCATCTTTCATGATTTTCTATTTTCTTTTTCCAGGTGAAAGCAAAATCTTTTGCCCGAGAAAGTGGTTTTCAGTCATATGGAGACAACCTTTGGAATCTTTCAAAGCGCCACGAAAAAACAAAAATGCACATCACCAACCATACTGCCTACCAACGTTTAGGAAATGTGGATGTTGCTTGTGCATTGGATGAAGCAAGACACAGACAGTTACAGCAACACAACTGAAATGCGACAAGATATTCAAGGATGCTAAAACACCACAATGATGCAGTTGTGTTTCTCTCGGCACAAGGCATTGCATTTCGAGGACATGATGAGTCAAAATTGTCAGCAAACCGAGGAAATTTCATTGAGCTGCTTGACCTAATTGGAAATTATAGCAATGATTTGCAGTTTTTTCTAAATGGGGAAAAGGTCACGTACACTTTACACAAGCCCCAGAATGATTTGATAGAGTGCGTGTTCGAAGAAGTGAGAAAGGAAGTTCAGCGGGGATCAACAATTCTCAATTTGTGGCTGTCATGATGGATGAAACAAGCGATGTAAGCAGGGTGGAGCAATCGGCCGTTTCAGTACGCCTGATCAATGCAGGAGAGGTACAGGAGCACCTTTTGGGCATTATTAAATGTTCTAAAAACACATCTGCAAATGCATTGACAACGATTCTTCTGAATACATTGAAATATTATAAGATCAGGCCAGAAATTGGAGGGGAAAAGCTCATTGGGCAGTCATATAACGGTGCTGCCACTATGTCAGGTGAATTGAGTGGTGTCCAAAAGCGCATTCAAGACAATTTTCCTGGTGCATATTATAATCATTGTGTTGCTCACAGGATTTCACGTTTTGCCTCTCAATCATCCAACAAAATTCCTAAAGTTGCTAAATTTTTCGACACAGTCAATAAGTTGGTGAGATTTTTTAGAAGTAGCCCAAAGTGTACATCTCAACTTTGAAACAGTCTACCGAAACCTGGTGATACCCGTTGGCTGTCACGTGATGCATCAATTGGTGTTATTGATTCCCTGTCTGAAACAATTGGAGCTGTACTGTATGACATGGCCAATGACAAAGATTACAAGACGGAGACACAAGTCATAGCTTGAGGACTCTGTTTGCAAATGCAGCACATAGAATTTGTTTTTCTTTTGAAATTATACAGAAAGATCTTTGCCCACTGTGCCCCAATAATAAGAATCATGCAAAATCAGACCCTTTATACAGTGCAGTTGTCGTTGATGTTGGAGGATTTCCAAAGATTCCTGCTGAATCTGAATGCAAACCAGATTTGGGAAGATGCATTGCTCCTAGATCCTGAGATGCCTGCTGTTCGCCAACAAAATGGATGGAGAGGAGTCAAGAGCTCTATAGATTCTCTAGATAGTTGGAAACGAAATCTCCTGTCAATTTCTGCAGAGGTTGTGCACAAATTGTTGGAGCAGCTGCTTTGGCGCTTTGAAAATTTAAAAAATTTCAAATGGATGGACTTAATTCACCCTTCAAAATTTGACGAAAGAAAGAAAATGCCATCAGCTAAGCAAACAGAATTGATTAATGGAATAACCGAGCTGTACCCATTTGCGGCATACAATGCTTTATCCCTTGAACAAAACTTAAATGTACTTTACGACAACACTGAAATAAAGATTTTATTAGATAAAATAGTAAGAGAGCGAGATGAGTTAGCAGCCAAGAAAAGAGAGAGATGGCGTAAAACGAAGCAGGCAAATGAAGAGCAGAATGAAAACAAAGAGGACAGAAGGAGTGCAGTGGAAGTTGAAGACTCATTTGAAAGGGAAGAACAGTCGACGAGGAAAATTTTAAGGAGGGGAAGCCAAATATTCAAGACAGCCGGTCTCGAAGAAGCATTGCCTCATGCAATTGTTTTGTAAGAACTGGATGCAACAACACAATGAAGAAAGTTGTCTCACCAAGCAGGTAAACAATGTTACAAACAAGAAAGGAAATGTTGATTTTCCTCCAAGTGGAACATGCCATTCTAAGATCGCTTTCAGAACAAACAGTTTTTANAGAATGAAAACAAAGAGGACAGAAGGAGTGCAGTGGAAGTTGAAGACTCATTTGAAAGGGAAGAACAGTCGACGAGGAAAATTTTAAGGAGGGGAAGCCAAATATTCAAGACAGCCGGTCTCGAAGAAGCATTGCCTCATGCAATTGTTTTGTAAGAACTGGATGCAACAACACAATGAAGAAAGTTGTCTCACCAAGCAGGTAAACAATGTTACAAACAAGAAAGGAAATGTTGATTTTCCTCCAAGTGGAACATGCCATTCTAAGATCGCTTTCAGAACAAACAGTTTTTAAGGATAATGTAATAACAAGGTTTACATCTTATAATCAGCGTCGTTTGGAAAGATGTTCAAAGAAGTGAATTCGTTTGTAGTAGTGATTTGCAAAAAGAAGTATACCATTATGTCCAGATAAATTGCGTTTGCAGTTTTCTCTATTATGTTTGACTTAAAAATCCCCTTGCACAACTTTCTCAAAGATCTATTGGCAATAGCAGTTTGCTTGCAACTTAGAGACAATCCATGAAGATATTTGCTTAAAAATGCAAGATTTTCCAGGGGCTGCCCCTGAACCCCAATGCCTTACAGCGCCCCCATACCCCCAGCTGGTCTGAGACAAAAATGTGTTCGCTTCGCTCAAAACTTTTTGTTTTGCTAGTACCATCTTATTTTGTGTGCCAGCCGCCACCGTCTCATGAACAAACCATACCTTATCAAACGAGGCCTTCCTTTTAAGGATGGTAT
Organism: Aurelia aurita complex sp. Pacific; assembly: GCA_004194395.1. Lineage (NCBI taxonomy): Eukaryota > Metazoa > Cnidaria > Scyphozoa > Semaeostomeae > Ulmaridae > Aurelia > Aurelia aurita complex sp. Pacific. Next base: position 14,815 of record REGL01003142.1, read on the forward strand.
TTACATTTTGAAATACAATTTTTATAAGAAACATCATTCCATTTAGGAATTCATTTTCTGACACTGCTGTGGGCAGTTGGTCACACAACAGACGAAACTAAAATTAGGTTGATTTTCATGCATGCAAGAGATATGCCTTATCAGCCCGTTCTTTTCAAAGTTCATAGTTAAAGGCAAGAAAACCAAACTTGGAGTGAAAAACTATTTCAAGTAGATTCACCATAAAAGCCCTCTGCCAAGGTTTATTGAATTGAACCAATGTCGCTGTTGCTCCTTCAGTAGTTGTCACAGTATGCCTGTTCTCGCAAGGAGCAAACCTTTAAATGTAATGAGTCCACTAAATTCAGTCATGGTTTTGAATGTCTCGTATTGCTAAGATACAAAGTATTTTTGTCTTTCTGAGCATTGTGAAATTTTGCGCGCTTTATGCAAATAAGTTCTTGTCTGAAGACAATCAAGTTTGAAGACAACGGCGCAGCACGCCAGTAGACTCAATCCACTCGTGCAAATATTTTCACTCCATTCCATTTTTACAGTACGATCCCTGCATGCAGCGGAAATACATTGTTGTGCAGGAGCTTAAAATGTTGGTTCGTTCAAGCAATAAAAATTCAACTCAATTATAAAAGTATTGTAACTGGGAAGTTGTATTGAGTCTAGCATACCAGTCGCCAATACGCTAAACTGGAACATGGAGATTAAAGAACAAAATGCCTGAGAATTTGCCTCTCATCAATCGCTGCTTGAGGAATTCAACCGTCAACCGTCGCTGTGCCGCTTGCAACTGAAGCTAAAGGTGAAATTCGTCCAGTGGATAAGAGCTTGTGAAGGCATTAAGCGATAAATTTTATTCGCCTATGTGTATGTCATCAAAGTTTGTTTTCTGTTGTTAGAATCGGTAGGAATGTTTTGCCATGCCATGTTTGTCTTCAGCATGCTGGTCGCTTTGTTGATTGCCCAACCTTTCCAGCTGAACATTTTCCAAAAATTCCGTATTGAATCACTGAACATCTTTTGTCAAAATTGTTTAGGGTCAAATCGATGTTTGACAAAAAAGTGAAGTATTGCAAGATTATAAAGCATATTTTGGAGAATAAATATATGAAGAAATCTTTGTGATACCAACGGTTAGTTTCACAGCATTTTGTGAGTAATGAGATCATAAATATTTGTCCGGTTAACAGTTGGGCGAAGAACAGAGCGCTTGCTGACCACTCGCCATTTTGAAAGTCACTGTGGCCTCAATTGGGGGCCAATCATATCAGAAAGAGGCTAGATCAAAAGAGAAGAGAACATGCTTCAAAATGGTACCAAAGATCAACACAAGACACGAGTTTCTACAAATCCGAAGCCGCAAAGATCTTCATTGTTGCTGTCTTCATTCATGTTTCTTCTTTGTCTTCACACATCTCGAAAGGCTAATGGCGTGTCAGCTGATTCTTGGTAAATTTATTTATTTTTTTTTCTATCAAGATTAAAAACTACAATATTTATACTTACATTACACTGTACCATCCAAAAAAAAAAAAAAAAAAAAAAAAAAAAAAAAAAAAAAAAAAAAAAAAAAAAAAAAAAAAAAAAAAAAA
>REGL01003143.1:5696-17194 GCA_004194395.1 Aurelia aurita complex sp. Pacific
ATATTACAGACATTTATTAATCGTGCAAAGATTCTACTGAGATAGAAATAGCGATATAAAGTGCCGTTTGTTAGTTCCCCTTTTGAATCGCTGAAAATGTTTGCAATACCTTTTAAGCCAATCTAGAGGGCTTGACCACAAAACATTTTTGCTGTCCGGGTAAGTATTCGTAGACCCCATAATTTATATACTTGTTTCGCTCACCTGCGGTACTATTGGGGCCCTTTTCCTAACAAAATGGCCCGGGCCCTAATTTTGCAGCCAGTCCGCCCCTGTTCCCTCGACGTCCTATTGAGCAGATAGAGGCTGTTTTATCTACGAGTACATCACTCGAGACTGCAATCGATGGGTTACTAGAAAATGATTCGGAGAATGCTCAAGCAGAAACAGACAACCCTAGCAATGGTAAGCTGATGTTACTTCATAGGCATAGAGTAGCGTAAAGGAGAGCCTAATTGTAATTATGAAGATCCGAATAATTAGAAGCATAAAGTTGACAGCGTGGAGATATTGCCTCATTTCACAAGGACCCTCAACTTACGCTCCTTTAATTGAAGTGAATTAATGTTGTTGTTGTCGCTCCACTCGAGGGCCTTATGGCCAAACTCTTCTTAGATTGGCCAAAAATTCCAACCAGGAACAAATCTGTTCCCAACCAATCAGGATACAAGACTTGAAATAATTTGATGGGATTGGCTGATTCTTTTTCAATTCAAACTTCCCGCCAAAGGCAAACAAAAGCGTTCGAACAACGCGTTCGACTGAACTGCTGCAACGATGAAAATATCACTTATAGGTAGGAGCTTTTTGTTTCAATAGCTCCAAGAAACATTCATCTAAGTACTGATTGCTTGTTTGCGGCATTTCAGGGTCAGTGGTTCTGAGCAAAAAATAGCAGGCGATTTGGGCTATGTCCGTTTCTGGAAGCGCAAGTCCACGAGTCGTAGTTATTGCGTCCATCAGTTTGTCAATAGCGATAACCTACGAGCATATAATCAGTCTAGTGGAGATATAGCTGGGAAAAGAGTTCATCCAAATATTCAAGGGGCGTATCACTCTGTCAAAATCTTGTACACCTTTGGCAAAAATATCTTTACATTGAAGAAAAATTCGCAAAAGATCCCTTACAATCCTATTTCAGAAGCGTGACACACCCGTCGTAAATATCGATGTTAAGCAAGCCTAGATCATAACACCAGGAATATTAATAATGGGGTTGGTATCAGTTTTTTTCAGTGAACTTTTATGCATCGCAAGTGCAATTTCAACAGCTAAGAAGAAAATGCATAAAAATTCTCTATTAGGAAGTAGAGTTAACATTTAACTAACATGTGGAAATATGAGAGCTTTGGAATCATAGGTACGAGTACATTTACACAAATGAAAACTTGCTAATGGCTGCAATTGACACTGTGTTAGACCAGCAGCCTTTGCCATCGTTTGTCTTTGTTTTTGTGAATTTTGTACAGTCAGTTATTCTGGGAGCTGTGCAGAGCAAGTCACTGACTTCGGGCAAAGCATTCTGGTCTTTTTATCCGCGTTAAATAAATCTTTTCACATTTCTTGTCAACGGTGCTTCTCTGTAACTATCTTAAGAAAAAAACAGTTGGTAATGTCTCACGAAACAAAGCCATAAATAAATCAATAAATCAATCAATCAATCTGTCTATCAATCAATCAATCTTTATTTCAGGGACATTTGATATCGTTGAGTATTACGAAAACACCCTGCATGGACTCCCTCAAATTTTGGAAGTCGATCGAGAAAGCTTGTGGCAACAATCATTCGCATATTACAAAAGAGCATGCGATGTTAACAGGCCCTTCCGCATCATTTTTAAAGGAGAGGAAGGCATCGATGCTGGAGGTCCTCGAAGAGAATTTTATCAGAATTTGGCAAACCACATTGCTAGTGAGGAGGTTGGTTACTTTGAAGGCAAGCCAGATGCCTTACTCCCTGTAATGAGAAGTAGTACCTTAATATGGAGTGCCAAATGCAAAAATAATCAAATTTCCATGGATGAGCGATATTTTCATTACAAAATAAATAAATTTTTATTGTAAGCCTAAATTATCATTACATGTTTAAAATAACACAGCATTTTATTCATTGTACTGCATTTATTTTCATTGCATGCGAATAATACTATTGCACTGAATAATAGGTGCGGTGCTTCATCATTTTTACGTACAAAAGTTGCAAGTGTCCTATTGTCCATGCTTATTGGTATTATATCAACATTCCTTATTTTTATTTTCGTTGCAAAAGCAACCCTACATTTTTATTACAAAAGCAAATTTCTATTGGATACACCTATTCCTGTTGCAAGTATTTATTGCTCTTTCAACCATATATTTGTATTGCGAGCGTGTATCTCTTGTAAGCACATATTTATATTGTAAAAGGGCAAATTTTTATTGCAGCCACAATGAAAAATTTCCCACGCTCTGCTAAATATTTCTCACGCTGCGTTAAAAATTGTTCACGCAAATGAGGTCATTTCTCACGTTTTGGCGCGAAATCATCCAAGAACAATAACATGGAAACGAGACGGCCTAAGTTTCGGCGCTGAGCTTCTTCCCATGTGACCTAGATGATTTGGACTTATCCATGGAGATGGCAGGTCCCAGCAGCAGCAGACCGTCGTTTATGGAGGAAATTGATGCAGCTACCAACAGTAGGGCGCTGGGAGTTCTGTCTTCCGCAGTCAGCGAAGACAGAACCAGGCCAAACAGATTGCAGTTTGAATCTCCCTTCGAAGAAAGAGCTGCCCTTTTTCGAAGGGGGAATAATCAACGACAAACACAATCAACTGCCGGCCGGGGCGGTAATAATGGCAGCACTTTCACCACTGCAAGGAGATATGGCCGTATAGGAGCAACCAATAACATGCACACATTCAGAAACCAACAACGTGGTCGTTCCCATAATAGAGGCAGAGGCGCCGCCGGAGGAAGGCCATATTCATATGGGCGTAACCACCACGAAGCAACTGCCTCCACATCGCGGCAGTTGTATGGTGGACCAACATCAACAAGAGAACCAAAGCTCGTCTGCAGAGATGTCTATCTCGTGGATGTGGACGTTACCAATGCTCCGCGTGGAACCAAGCGGGCACCTTTATTCCAAAACGGCCAAGTCAAAACGGCATTCAAATTGGAGTCGGCACTCTCCGAGAGAGAATTCGCTGAGAGAATCGAGAGAGAGTTTAAAGACATATTGGATCTTTCAAAACCAACTCCGAGGTAGAGAAGCTACACGTATTTCTTTTAATAAGAAGCTGCTTATAAATAACAAAAACCATTAGATTTTACTTAAGAAACTCAACTCGCAGATCGCCAAAAAATTAAGAAACTCCAGTGCTGGGAATACATAAGCATAACTTATAAAACTATTTCTTTTGATAAATTAAAGTCTTAACATATCTTTACATCATTTTGCCAAATTCTTCCGAAAATAACTCAAAATTTCCTCTGATGGGGGATAAATTCTTCTAACGGCGGAGGGGGAGTAGCCCCTGGCCGTGCCTATCAAATCTTGATTTTTAACTGATTTATTGTACCCATTTGACTGGGAGGCTTATTTAAGTTCAGAACTCTGCAAGTGTCATCCTTGATAAGTGACATCTTTATAAATTCTGTCTCCTCCTTGTTAAGGTTACAGCAAAGAAAATCAAAGATTGAACAAATTGGGTCACATCACAATATCTACAAATAGGGCCGCCAAGAGGGGGGGGCAGAGGGGCAATTTGCCTCAGGGGGCCTCATACTTGAAGATTTTTAACACTTCAACTGCAGGAAATGTTCTCAAATGAATTTTAAGCTAATCTAAAGGGCGTGGGTCAAACTTATTTTCTGCTAGCTTCGCTCGCAGGCCTGTGTGCAGAGTATGGCACTTGCACATCGGAGATTTTCAATAGCCTATTCAAATTAGACAATAGAGAACAAAGAAATATCTCTTTGCACAACGGAGATATCGTCGAAAAGTGCCATACTCTGCAGACTGGCTCGCAGGGGGCCTCATTTCAGAGTTTTGTCCCTGGGCCTCCAAAACCTCTTGGCGGCCCTGTCTTTAACCCAGGTCCAGTACTGACAATTGTTTTGGTTAATTTTTGGGTGCTGATTTTGTCTATGGTGGTTCCCCTTTGTGTAATTTATGTAAGGCCTGGTGTTTTTGTGTTAAAGACAAATGTTTGTTGCAATAAATCTGAGTGGGAGCCACTGCTCCTAGGGTAGTACTTCCTTGTCCTACATGAAGTTAACAAAAACCAAATAGATTTTACTAAAGCTTTCTGGTTGTGAGAAAAATGAGTTGTCAGTTTCTGTTGTTTTACATTTATTTGACATTAAAGCTGCCAAACACGTTTTGAAGCAGATTTGATGATTTAAGAAATAGCAGATTTTGCATTCTATGATATCACTATCACCCAATTTGATTTATTTTGAAGGTTTGAAGTGATGAAGTATGTCAATGGTGTCCTTGTTAAACCTTCCTTATCAAGTGGCGAAAGCTGGAATGGGGTAAATGTATTGGCTAATGCAAAACAAGGAGATATATATATCCGTGCTTTACATCCATTAGTAAGTATGTGACTAAGACAGTCACAATCCATCTGTTGGCAGTTCAAAAAGTTTTCTTTCCACATGACAGTTAAATGATTTAAATATGAAATAATATTAATTATCTACAGTCATAGGCCTAGGAGGTAGGGGCATGGGGGCAACAGCACCCCCATGTTCCAAACTTTACAAAAATAGGTCATTGGGCAGAAAACCGGCTTATATTAGGCAAAATGTTTGTAACCTATCCTATGGATTTTATCTCCCCCTACACTTTGTCCACTTTACCTAAGCTATTTCTAAGTACAGAAGAAAGGAAACTTTCAAGGTGGGCAATTCACAATCATACTGCAAGCTCAGGAGAGTGATCTATGGCTAATGGCTCTCCTCAGATGGTCAAGTATGACTCATTATTGACATAACTTGATGTCACACAGAGCCCTTCACTAAAAGAAATAACAAATACTTTATATGCAAATGCATCACCTGGACATGAATTAAAGTATGCAAAGCTTTTAGATTTTAAATATTTCCATATATTTAGATCAAGAATCTTACAAAAGTAACACCATCATCTCACCATCTTTATATTTCTTTACATTTTCGGAGACAAAAAGTTGTGGCAAATATTCTCATTAGTTGAGTTCTGTCTGCTTTGATATTTGCCAATTTAGTCATAACCTCGTTCCTTGGTACCTATCAAGGAGTAACAATGATGTAATTTTCTTCCGCACAGCGCATCAGTGAACAGCAAAGAAGTATTCTAGACAAGACTCCCTGACAGAGGATGCTCCCCAACATGATGTGGTATGTCTTATAAGTTTGACCTCATTGTTGATATAAATAGCTTTGTTGTGTAAAACTACATATTTTGTGGCACTACATTGCGATTCAGATATCTGCATCTATCGAGATAATGTGATAAAGAAAAGTCTTCCTTATTTAAAAATTTATGGTAATTATAAGGCATATCATAGACATCATGTCTCAATAGCTCGCTGCTTGGCAGGAAGGAGTACACAACCTGTGCTTAGTCAAATCTCAACTTAGATAACAACAACAACAAAACATACAGATGCTTCATGTATTGTAACAATATGTGGATAAAAAAGTATTTTCAAAGTTTAATTCCCTTGTGTGGAGATATTTTGATGTTGATCTCCATGTGAACAATACTGGTTACGTGTGTCCGACCTTAGAAGTTGAAGTAGAATTACAGTAAGTTCTAATCAATTAGATACAGTCGGGGCACTGCCATGTGCCAATCAATTGTATAACCTCTGGTTGTAGCACCTGCATGCTCCAAAATTCTCAAATGGAGAGGCCTTTGTGCATTTTGTGTACTGTAGGAATGTACAGCATTACTAAACAATTTGATAAGTTTATGAATTAGAAAATGACTGTAGCTTTGTTTAGTCTCTTTGTGTCTTATTGTGGCACAGTGTGCTCTTGTTTCATTTGAGGTGATAATTACTGCATGACAAACCTTGACTTTTGAATGTGAATTCCAACCTTTATTGGTAATTCAGTTACAGTATGCTTCTGCAGATCTTTTTCCTACAGAAAGGGAGCATGCATATATCTATATGACTGTCTACTTTTATGCAGGCTCACACTGAGGAAAGCGAGAGATATTTCGATGATACCATTAATGAAAATGATACCTACTCACATCTGCAAGAAATGTTTCCTGACATTACAGAACAAAGGTTACTCCAAGCAACTGCCGATGGAAGGGATGTGAATGATGCTGCAGAGTTATTGCTTCAAGAAGGTATATACAGTATCATGTTTGTTATGAAAATTTGCTGGTTTCATTTTCTGGTTTCATTCACTCAAATTTTGTATGGATCTTTACTCTGAGTATTGTATGTCACAGTAAATAATTTAAAGCAAGAAGATGATGCAGTGGGGGTGTCCTGAAAATGGCTACAGACTGTATGATCAGTACTGTCAAGGTATTGAGACCTTGTATCAATTGATGATCCAGACTGTCTTTGAAAGAATAATTCTTAAAGTTAATCAGCATGGTTAAAAACATGTAGATGTTCTATTTATAGACAATATTATTTACCTCTTTGCCTTGGACTTAAAGTTTGATACCTTTTGTGTTGGAAGGTGTGCAGTTTCAGCAAATGTATTTGATTCAATATTTATATTTTCAAAGCAGAACATTTGTCCTGACGCAAAGCACTGAGATGTGGGGATCACATCAACTACAGCAAAGAACTAAGCAAGGGGCAATTTCCTTTGAAGTTTCTTTTAGCAAACATGCACTTAACCTGGGAGGTTGAAGTTGTTATGTTATTTTACTGTAACTGTCTACAGAAAGTGGTTATTCCTAGGTGCCACTCTGAATGCTTTCATTGCAGCACCCTTTGCTAAAAATTCATCAGTGGAATTCAGCCTTAAAGTCAGAATGTTAGTAATGAATCATACTGTAGATAATGAAAATTTGTTCTCCTTCTCCAGATTCTACAGCAGTGTTAACCTCTGATGAAGTTGATGATGATGATGATATTGATGATGATGTTTCATTAAAGACAGCTGGTCAATCTTTTGCAACTGAGTCATTCACAACTTTTCTTTCCTCAAAAGTAATAGACAGTCAAAAGCAGATGCTTAACGTTTCACGGGGCAACCTTTTGAGACAGTGCTTCAGGATGCTGAAATCGAAGCAATTTGTTTTGAGAATGGCACCTGATGTTAGCTTCATAGGCGAAGATGGCATAGATGCAGAGGGCCTGACGCGGGAATTCTTGACATCAGTCAATACAGCAATCAGAGAGGGTGAACGGCCAATAACTTTGTTTGAAGGGGAGTTTCCCCATCTCGTCCCAGTTCACAGCACAGACCTTCTAACATCAAAAATGTTTTTCTATGCTGGACAACTTCTATCATATTGTATTGCTCATGGTGGAATTGGCTTTGTTGGCTTATCACCTGTTGTGGCATCCTATTTAGTTCATGGATGTATAGATGGTGCATGCGATTTGATTGAAATAAGGGATATTGCTGATTGCACACTCAGAGAAATGATTGGCAGTGTAAGTTCATCTTTTCATCCTAAATAGAGAATTTTAGCAAATAGCTTTTTATGCATTAGATTGATATTTCACAAGTGCAAAATAGTTCCTTTCATAATGCACTTGGTGGCATGAAACTTTGTTTACCATTATGTTTACTCTATGCGCTGCAAAAAAGTTTATATTTGCATGAGCTACAATTTAAGAAAAAGTTGCTCTGCAAAATCTGCCCCTTCCAAAATCTATATTTGGGGTTCACAACCCAAGAGGATTATAGTTTCTTACACAACTTAGGGTTGGTCTTTGCAAATTGAACTTTCACAAATTCAAGTACAACTTTAGGGATACTATAAACCCAATGTGCCTTACAAACGATGGTATTGAGGATACGGAACACTTTATGTTGCTCTGTTCATCTTTTGACAATCAACAACAAGATCTTGTCGCTGGAGTCCTTGCATTGGTACAACCATTTGGACTCGGTAATCCTTCAAACAAGGTTTAAAACAAACTGTTAATGTATGGTGATATAGAATTCTCTGATGAAATCAATAGAAATATCTTTGAGATAACTCTACATTTTATATCCATGCAACTGGTCGATTTGATTGAATTCATTCAAATTTCTGCCATCCATCAAGCAACCGCCAAGTCCTCTTTCTAGTAAATTTATTTTTTGATGTGGTAGTTATATGTAATTTTCGCACTTTTCTTTTCCTCCCTCATGCCACGGGGTAGACATATATCTTGCTCCTTGTGGTATCGTATTTGTGGTATTGTAGAGTATTTTGTAAGTAGTGTAATAAGTATCATGTATTTTAAATTTTTGATTGATGATACAAACTGTGTTAGTAAACTGCAACAAAAGAAAAGAAATTTGATTTGGATATCCTAGCCATGAAGTCAATTTACTGCCTTACAGTGGTGTGTGTACTGTAGCTCTTTATTTTTAAGCTCTATTCTGATCTTTCACAGATAAACGATGCAAGAACTGAAAGTGACATTACTGGTCTAACCAATGAAAGTGAAATTTCAAATGTACTTGCAAACTCAGGATTCACAGAACTTCTTGGGATTTCTAATAAACAACGGGCCATCCAATACATTATGTTGAATGACATCATTCTGAAGCGAAAGTCTGAAATCGAGCAGCTCAGGGATGGTATGGATGAACCTTTTGGGATCATAACCTACCTAAGGACACACAGTTCTCTGAATTTGAAATATGCATTTCCAAGCCCAGATGAAGTCAAACTGAAACCAGCGGCAGTTCAGCAAATTGTTTCCCCCCTTGAACCTATAGATGAGAGGGAAGCCAATGCCTTAAGGTGGTTCTACCAATATATACATGAGATTGGCAACAAGGAGGATACAGGTAGGTTTTTTATTTAAAATCCCTTCATAATCTCCTGAACAGCATGAAAATATGGTATTCATGTCTTCGGTTTTTGTGCAAAAACAGTAATAAGTAGAAGAAAACATAAGTAAAGTAAAAATATGCTTAGGATTTCCTTTATTGAAATACTGTAAAACCTTTTCTTAAGTTACATTTTCACAGTACTGTCGTTTCCGGTTTTGGGCGATCTGGGAGTTGAGTTTCTTACAAGCGGTTTCTTATAACAAAATACATGCAGTTCATTTTCAAATTCAGAAACCTCTTTTTGTTAATACTGTCTTACACAATAATGTTTTATTGTTCAAAAACACATAGGGTTTCATAGATATGCTTGGTCTTTTTTGTGGTCTTCTTTTTCTTTAGGTCTTCCTTTTCCAAGTCTTAGTTTTCCAAACATCCGGAGAAATACATAATTTTAAAGAATTACAAAGAAATGCGTGGTAAAGTAACAATATATCGTATCATACAGATGTACAGCAACTTTGTAATATTGCCATATGTGAAATAAATGTAATAAATAACAACAATACTTTGATGAAAGATATAACTTCTCCATTTTATTTCAACCATCATTTCAACAAAAAACACTTTTCAGCTAACATAAACTAAAAAATTGAAATATGTGAAGCACAAACACAGAGATTGAAGAATGATGATAAATCATGCAGAAATGTCATTTGCAACTACCTTTTCTATGAGGGGGGCTTTGTTAATGAAAAGGGAGTATTGACAGGCATAGAAAGAATGACTGTGCTGTAAGAGATGCGATAGTTATAGGCAGTTTGTTTATGTGTCCTACAGTACAAGGGTATGTAGTACATTGTTTTGCCACCATTGGCATACCAAACCATCCCTGCAAGGGGATCCTAAACAGGCAATACACATGTTAAATGTTACATCCATTTCTTTGTTATTATCTTGTTATCAAAACATTTACTGTATATATGATGTACACATTTTCAAGAGATGCCTTCCTTCTAGACAAAGATACTGTCAACCTAGAGAAAATGATGATTTTTATTACTGGAAGTTCTTTGATGCCAAAGGACAAAATTTCAGTCACATTCAGTAAGGGTGACAGCTTGGTGCCAGATCCAGATTGTTGTTTTGCAAGGATAGAACTACCTACAGCACACCCTGATTTCAACAGCTTTGCAAAGAGCATGAATGGTGCCATCTCTTGCCAATACATGGGCACTGGTCGATGTTAGTCAACAAAGGTGATGTAAGTGTAAACAACAATGCTTCTGCTGAAACTTTCAGCCTGAAGGGTTTCTGTTCTGTTGATTTTGTTATGTTGATATTTTTATATTTGAATATAGTATAAATAAATTACATGTTTTGTTGTGCCTGTACATAACTTTCCAAGTTTATAAATGGTTTTCAACTTGAATCAGTTATCCATCATAGTTAGCATTCTTAACACAGAAAGATAATTATTGATACCAAAGTTACCATCTTCAGCAAGAGTATCAATTGACTCTCTGATTCTGTTTAGCTGATCCTCTGTAATTGCAACTGCAACTTCTGGTACTTGCACATTTTCCCATGAATTATCTTCCTCCACATGGAAGTCAATCACATCATCATCATCTTCTACTCCAAAATTGACAATATCAGTTTGTTCATTAGGTAAGGGACAGTTGTACAGGATACAGCCTTGCATGTGCACTTGTAATGGTGAGAGATTTCTTGCAGTCCGCATAGGTCTGTGATTGGACATAGCAACAAATTCATCACAAGCTCTGTTTAAACGTGGCAAGAAAACATAATGCAAAGCAAACAGATGGTGTTCATTTAAAGGGTCAAGAAAACCACTCTGCTCCATGAAATAGAACAAGTTCACAAAATGTGAAACAATAACCCTGTGCACATCCCTCCACAATCTTTCGATTCTCTGATTGTGGACGGAAGTACCTGTGATAAAGCTTCCCCTGTTCATGCCTCTCTCTTCCAGCATAAAGTCAGCAACCATAACGTTTTCCCCTCCATAGTCGGATCGCACTCTAGATGGAATATTCCAGTTTGAGCAAGCATCAATGAAAGCCTGATATACAGTCTCTGCTCGATTGTTAGTAGAGCATTGAAGAAAAACCACACATCTTGAATAACCATCAATACCTTGGAAATGAAAAATTAATCATGAGCCATACAAGGTGCAGTCATGAGCCTTGAATGGTGTTGTCTTTTGAGATGCAGTAATAATATAAATACTTTTAAAAAACACATCAGGAAGAGAGAACTGGGAGACTTTGTGGGAAAAACGTGCTCAGATGGCTGTAAACTCTGTTTTTAAAAGAAAACAAAAAATGTTAAACTATTATATAATACTTTTAATGATTGTACATAATATTTTTCTTTTATTTTCCACACTTGTGGATATTGTTTCAGCAGAATAGCAACCACAGAGATATGACAAGTATACATGCTTGGGGCAGGGTTTTGGGGATAAGGTTTGGCTTGGGGCAGGGCTATGGGGAGATAAGGTTTGGTTTGGGGCAGGGTTCTTGGGGGAA
>REGL01003144.1:6230-16549 GCA_004194395.1 Aurelia aurita complex sp. Pacific
AGAACTCTGCGATTAAACTTACGTAGTAGCTGCGATGAAACTGGCCGCCATTAAATCTGAAGGCTTTAGTCACATGCGCTCGTTGTCCCGTACTTTCAGATTGTTTACAAGAATCTTGTACAGCCCTTTAACCTTTTTCAACGCTATAATGTGAAAGTTAACTGTTGTCAAAGGATAGTTGGTAGCTTTTATCAAACGAGTAATTTCGATGATATCTTTGTTTAGGAAGAAGATTCATCTACTATAGAATTTCCCGAATTTCAAGTGGAACCAAAATGGATCACTACTGCGAGGTTTGCTATTTTTGCTGATAACAGTTTTGTTGTTCTTCGATTTTTTTCCAATAGACCTTTTAGCAGCATAGGTTCCAAATCTTTAAAAAGGTTGATGTAAAATTCAGTAACTTATTCCTTTGAACCGAATGGCTTCAAAGAAACTTTAGATATTTCGCTATGATTCTGGCGTCGGATGTTTCTGAAATCTTCGATATTCTCTGAATTAGCCTGTTTTTCTTCTTTTTCAAGAATTTGCTTAAAACCATCGTAATTTGTAAACTCTTTGACGCAAAATGAAATAAATTCTAAGACAACCATAGTTTATGGATGTCTACAATATAGTATCGAGCAAAAGTCTATCACTCTTCTGGTTTACGATTTAAACATTTGATGACGTCACATCCTCAAATGAGCTGATACATAAAACACGCTGTAATTTCAAAAAATATTCACGATTTCTGAAAAGTCCAACGGTAGAATTATGGATAGGTAGCTAAAGTTTCTTTTAAGCAAAAAAAAAAAAAAAAAAAAAGTAAGCCCTATGCTTAACACGCCTTATTTCTACGTATTCTATAGGAGTATTGGAAGGTGGTAAAGGAGCTATTACGCAGATTGTTGCTGCACATATTGTCCGCTGTAGAATTCCTGGCCCATGTGTTGCAAGCTCAGATTCACTGAAACGGAGCGACAGTAGCTTAGAGACTGATGATGGAAATTCGGATGATGAAAATAGCGAAATTCTCAAAGGTACGTCCGTAGAAATCCCTTGACAATACCAATCAATCGGTATCATGATGAAATTAGTATTATTATTATTATTATTATTATTATTATTATTATTATTATTATTGATATTAGTAAAAATAAACCACAATCAAAGATAGCAGAAAACAAATTATAAGAAACTAAACTGTTAAAAACAAACGTTTCGATCATAAAATCGTCATCAGTGTTTAAATCTTTATCAGTGTTTATTATTGATATTGCTGAGAACGGGGGTCATGCATTTGTTTTACCACACAAAAAATTTACCAGATTTGGACGCTCGATCCAAACCTCATTTCTAACAATTAAAAATGTCTATTGCACGGCTGGCTAAATAGTTACACTGATTATTTATCCTTTAATATTTATACAGCTTTTAGAGAACTTCAAGAAAGATTCCCATATAGTTTGGAAATGGATGCTGTACTTGCACATTGTTGCTGGGAATGCATTATTTTATGGAAAAAGGATGTTGAGGTACTCTGAAAGCTTTTTGAACTCGTTACTCTTCATAATGAAGTTAAAGGTGGAATATTGTACACAACTGTACATTAGATGTTTACGATTTGTTCAATTTTGCAGGTTTGCCATATTGATAATGAAATAGTTTGTAAATTAGCCAACTTTGAGTGCAAAGCCTAAACTAGAAGAGACAACTGGGTAACGGGGAACGTTTTATTTTTGTCGAAGACGCAGTCAGTGCTTGAAATTTTTTAGGCACAGAGGGTAAAGCAGAATCTTTTCTTTCTTTTAGGAAACTCCAATGTTGTCAAGTGCAGTTATACATCTTTCTTGCATCAGTAATGTAATTCTTAAACAAGGTATGTCAAAGTCGTTTAGTGTGATATTGCCTTTTCTTTTCTTTTTGAAGTAAGAAATCACCACTAAATAACCTTAATGTCTCGTTCAATTCCTACCCTAACCATCACCCCCGGGGCACCCCTGGGCATTTGCATCCCGGCCCTCGGGCATTTGACTCTCCATTTTACCCCGGCCCCGGGGCATTTGAGCCCCATTTAAGCTTTTGGATTATACAGTCATACAGTTACTGGGAATATGGTATATTTTCAGTACCCGGCCCCCGGGTATTTGCGCAAACAATTTGCCTTACCCCCAGGTATTTATGCACGAAATTTCATTGACCCCCGGGCTGCCCGGGGGGATGGTCAGGGTAGGAATTGAACGAGACATAATGTCCAAGTAACTCTTATAGACGGGAAGTAATTTGCAGGGAATCGTAATTTAATGAATTGACTTGTTATCCTAGCTTATGATTTGTTTGAATGACAATGTGACTGTCATTTCGTATAACTCCATTTTACCAATAATTCAATCGTATGCCAGTTGTTGTGCGTTTAAGTAATTTTGGATGTTACTCCATTTTGCTCTAAAAATAGTTAGGTCATCATTAAGATACAAGTGATACTTTTTCGCTAAAATTTTATGCACTTGATATTTTCCAACACATTTGCCGAGTTAAGTCAATTTTGAAAAGTCTCTTTAAATCATAAATTATGCAATTATTAAAAGCATCCGAGAAATTTGATCATTCAAGTGTGCCTTGTCATTTTGCACCATCATCAACAATGGGCCGTACAACGAGTAAAGGTCACAAAAAGCATCCTATCAGCCAGTAGATTTCACATATGTTTGGTCTTTTAGCATCATCATCAACAGTAGGCCATGCACGAATCAAAGCCCACAGAAGCATCCTTTCAGCCAGTAGATTTCACATATGTCTGGTCTTTTAGCATCATCATCAACAGTAGGCCGTGCACCAATCAAAAGCTACAGAAGCATCCTTTCAGCCAGTAGATTTGACATAGGTTTATCTTATTCTCTGATAGGTCTTGCTATCTTATTTTGGAAGGCTGTTTTCAAGGACAGTATCAAAAACACGTACAGTCTCATTGAAAAGGCAAGTCTTTATATATTTGTTTATTTTCACAATTCATATCAAGCAAAGTCTCAGGTGTTATAGAAGTATACGCGTCAAAAATTTACTTGGAAGCAATACATTTCTCGCCGCTTTCTAATTGGAAGGTCTCTTCCTTTTTAGATTGGGAAGTCACCAAAAGATCGATTGTGTCGCAAGGTTAGTTTCATGTGATTTTACCCAATAACAATCCAATTGATACTTTCATATTTAATTTTTCTGATTTACCTGGCCATGGTGCTCGTCTTTCTCTTGTTTTGAGTCGAAGCAGTGTGTGGTCAAGCGGTTAAGGTGTAGCGTTTCGAAGGTCGTTGGCCTCTGGTTCGAATCCTGTGGTCGGAACTTCAGACCAAATGCCAACAGCGAAGTCAGCTGTCCATCCTCTGAGCTAGGGTTTGATTTTTCTCTGTGTTTTGATTTCAGCATATTGGTATGAGCATCACAGCTTTGGAGAAGTATCTGCTCACTGCCTATAGCTTATTACGACAACTTTTACAGGTAAGACTTCAACTTTGTACTGTCTGTGTCATGCGACTGTCATGTGTGAAAATTGCTTGTGAAGAGATGTGAAATTTTTTAAACAAATGGGCTCCTAACAAATGTAAATGCACGGCCCAGATTGATGAGTTGATTCTTGAGTTCCGTTGCTTTGATATTTCTACTTAAAGGGGCTGTACAACCCGTCCTCTCTGCGTGGCACTGCGAGGCAAATCATCGACTGTGTTTAGGTTTAAGCACAACACAGCTAGTGACGATTTTTCACGGAGAATAGTAATCCAAAGTATCTGCGACAATCTCTATAATCGAAGCTTTGATGGAGGATTTGATTAGTTGATTCAAAGCCGAATATTTGAAAATGTTAATGGATATCAAAATTCCATCACATTTCATAGAAAGAGACAAGAGAACTCTGCGATTAAACTTACGTAGTAGCTGCGATGAAACTGGCCGCCATTAAATCTGAAGGCTTTAGTCACATGCGCTCGTTGTCCCGTACTTTCAGATTGTTTACAAGAATCTTGTACAGCCCTTTAACCTTTTTCAACGCTATAATGTGAAAGTTAACTGTTGTCAAAGGATAGTTGGTAGCTTTTATCAAACGAGTAATTTCGATGATATCTTTGTTTAGGAAGAAGATTCATCTACTATAGAATTTCCCGAATTTCAAGTGGAACCAAAATGGATCACTACTGCGAGGTTTGCTATTTTTGCTGATAACAGTTTTGTTGTTCTTCGATTTTTTTCCAATAGACCTTTTAGCAGCATAGGTTCCAAATCTTTAAAAAGGTTGATGTAAAATTCAGTAACTTATTCCTTTGAACCGAATGGCTTCAAAGAAACTTTAGATATTTCGCTATGATTCTGGCGTCGGATGTTTCTGAAATCTTCAATATTCTCTGAATTAGCCTGTTTTTCTTCTTTTTCAAGAATTTGCTTAAAACCATCGTAATTTGTAAACTCTTTGACGCAAAATGAAATAAATTCTAAGACAACCATAGTTTATGGATGTCTACAATATAGTATCGAGCAAAAGTCTATCACTCTTCTGGTTTACGATTTAAACATTTGATGACGTCACATCCTCAAATGAGCTGATACATAAAACACGCTGTAATTTAAAAAAATATTCACGATTTCTGAAAAGTCCAACGGTAGAATTATGGATAGGTAGCTAAAGTTTCTTTCAAGCCATCGAATTAGAAGAAATAAGTCATATAATTTTACACCCACCTTTTTACGCCGAGTTAAAGATTTGGAACCTTTGCTCCTTTTAGCTATTCTAAAAAGAATCTGAATCGAACGATATTGTGATACATTTTGTAGAATTTTTGAATGTGCAAAAAAGGAATAGAGGCCCTAACGCCCGCCCCTCATGCATACATTTCATATAAAAATGTATGAAAATATCGCTCGATCCTGACTCTTTTGTAGAATGGCTAAAAGGTTTTGTTTGCTACTTTTTGATTTTGCAGTGGAAAAAGTTTTTCTTTGCATATTTCATGCTTTCTTCCAGGAATAGTGTCTCAATAATTGAGAGTGCCATGGACGAGCCAACATGCGAGGTACCATTATTGAAGAATATGTGGAATTTGACGGTTGTGCTTCGTTTCATCGTGCTAACTGGAATGAAAGCTGTACGAGCTTCGGAATTATTTCACCCTGAGGTATGAGTTTACATCTTACGTGATCTCCTATATCAGAATTATTACTCGAGTTTCAGTTGTCGCTAACTCTAATATCTGTTGAGAGCAGGGCTAAAAAATGACGCAGCGTGGTAGCGGCGCTACCAAGAAAGTGCTGAAATGCTCAAATTTTCCAGGAAGGAAGAAGGGAAAAGGGAAAAGCGAAAAGGGAAAAGGGAAAAGGGAAAAGGGAAAAGGGAAAATAAACGGAAAGCATGGGAAACGAGGAGAAAGAAATGAAAGGAGGAACGGAAAGGGAAGGGAAGGAAACTAGGAGAGTAAGAAAATGGAGGTAGAATCGAGCAGTATATTGGGAAAGAAGAAGGAAATATGTAAGAGGAAAAAAGGTGCTTACCTTGCTACCAGGAAGGATTTTTTGAGCCCTGGTTGAGAGGGAGCTGTAGCTCGAACGACTTGAGAGCGTTGAGTCCATATAAATAGTCGAGCGCTAACGATATCCTGAATTTTTGCTGGCAAACTGCTGACGGCCCTTTGTTATCGCACAATAGTGCTGAAGTCATTAGCAGTGGAGACCAAAGACTTCTTAATCCTTGCTTTATGCTCAGGAATTTCTTTGGTTTAATTTCAATAGCGATTTAATGACAACTGTTGTTTGATGATTGAGAAAAAGTTGATATTGGTCATGAGTGCGCTATATATGCGGATTCAATACCTTTAAATTTTTGCAAAGATGTGAAAATTAAAAACAATGTGAGGACCCTTATGCTCCCCAAGATCCTTTGCGGGGTCTCACAGTGAATTTCATGTGAAAATGCCTAGGAATTGTGAGGCTGTATCGCCTTTTGAACCTTCAAATAAACATCCCGGGGGGGGGGGGTACTTCATTGTGAAAGTGGTTCGACCTGAATCTGGACTTTGAGAAAGGAACCCATACGTATGACACAATATTCAAGAATTCCGAACCCATTTGCATGAATATCAGGAAATTTCTGACCCATGTGTGTGAATTTTTCGATTTGAAACAAAGGAAAATTTCAGTTGCTTGGTGCGGATTATCATTAATTCTCAAAAAGCCACCCATCTACCAGAATTGTGGTTAAAAACAGACCCATATGTAGGGAATTTCAGGTGAAAAACCCCACCCATATGAGCGGCACGTCCAGTATCATTCAACAATGAAGTACCCCCCCCTCCCCCCGGGTAAACATTGTTATGCCATTACTTTTGAACTCAAACAACGGTCATTCCTGGAAACATTGGAGGATCAGAAAAGCTTCATTTTCTGTAGCTATTTATGTCCCCATGACTATGTGTTCAATTTACGTTGTTTACGGTCAGTATCATGTTTGATGGTTCGTGTTCGTGCAAGGGATCATGGGGAGAACAGGGTGTTCAAAGTTAGTTGACGGAAATAGATGCAGTAAAGTCCCGCCTTTGAGAAACTAGTTTATAAGAAACTCAGACCCTGAATTTTTGTAGGAACAATTGGAAAACAATAGAGTAATTAAGGGGGAACTGTAGACTGTGAGGTCAAAAGATGGGTTTCTTAAAGGGGTTCCGTCTCCAAATTTCGGTCGAAACTGTGATTTTGAAGTTTTTGATGGGCAATATCACACAGACGTTTACCTGTTTTTTTCGAAAATGAAAGCATCATTTTGAAGATAGATCTTTGTACTTCACAAAGGAAAAATCCAAACATTCATATCTCTTACGATTGCTTGGATATAAGTAGATTTTTAACGAGCATTTTTTTTGGTGGCTTGGGTGAAGCCACCAATCAAACTACAGAAAACAATGGAGAAGAATGGCCATGTGCAGTGTTATCAAATTTGTTTACAGTTTGGCGACGGAGCCCCTTTAAAGGCGGGACTTTACTGTAGCTAACTCAAGAGCTGCAGATGCAAGTCTAAAATTAGAACATTGTATTTGATGGTTTCGAGAGGGACAATAGCATCTGCAGGCGTTTTCTTTGTCCTATTTATAGATTACCTTCACGTTGCTCCGTTCATTCACTTGAATAAGTTTACTTAAACGGGCTGTACAACCTGTCCTCCTGCGTGGCGCTGCATGTCAAATCATCGAATGTGTTTAGGCTGAATTCAACACAGCCAATGGCGATTTCGCACAGAGAATAGTAATTATAGTAATCCAAAGTATCTGCGACAATCTAAAGTGATGGAAGCTTTGGGGGGGGGGGGGTAGGTTTTATTGTTTCAACGCCGAATATTTTGAAAGTTTTAATGGATATCAAAAGTTCCATCATATTTCATAGACATAGAAAAGAAAATACTGTGGTGAAACCTACATAGAAGCTGTGATGAAACTGGCCACCATTAAATCTGAAAGCTTTAGTCACATGCGCGGGTTGTCCCGTACTTTCCAATTGTTTACAAATTATTGTACTGCCCCTTTAAGCAATAGAAACAGTAGCCTGCGTGCAGACTTTACGAATCACGTAAAGTCTGCACGCGCGCAGGCTATAGAAACAGGAGCTCCCCTTTATAGCAAATGCATTAAAGCATTACCTTGATTCACTTTTAGGAGATTCGTGCATCCACACACCTTNATAGATGACCTTCACGTTGCTTTGTTCATTCACTTTGATAAGTTTGCTGAAAGGGGCTGTACAACCTGTCCTCTCTGCATGGCGCTGAATGTCAAATCATCGAATGTGTTTAGGCTGAATTCAACACAGCCAATGACGATTTTTCATAGAGAATAGTAATTATAGTAATCCAAAGTATCTGCGACAATCTAAGTGATGGAAGCTTTGGTGGGGGGGGGGTAGGTTTTATTGTTTCAACGCCGAATATTTTGAAAGTTTTAATGGATATCAAAAGTTCCATCACATTTCATAGACATAGAAAGAAAATACTGTGGTGAAACCTACATAGAAGCTGCGATGAAACTGGCCACCATTAAATCTGAAAGCTTTAGTCACATGCGCGGGTTGTCCCGTACTTTCCAATTGTTTACAAATTATTGTACTGCCCCTTTAAGCAATAGAAACAGTAGCCTGCGTGCAGACTTTACGAATCACGTAAAGTCTGCACGCGCGCAGGCTATAGAAACAGGAGCTCCCCTTTATAGCAAATGCATTAAAGAATTACCTTGATTCACTTTTAGGAGATTCGTGCATCCACACACCTTTTTCCGGCAACTGCGAAATTACCTGACCACGATGACCCATCATGTAAAGGTGCAAGAGCGAAGGTGAGACCCATAGCTAATATGTAGTCAAATTCCATAATATCTGTATGAAAAGACGAATGTTCATTGCTAATAGCCCGAAACCAGTCGTTGTGATAATTTCTTGTGCACAAATTGCCAGTAGCCAATCAAGATACATTAAGATATTCTGTGTTAACTGATCAATTTGAACGGTCCCTAAACAAGCAAACACATTTGATGTAGTTTACAATGAGATGTTTCGCAGAATGTCAAGGAGGATTGCAATCCGTCTCTTCAGTGCTCCTCTCCAAGCAATCACGTGCCACGATATCCACGAGTCTGATTGTTTTAATGCAAAGTTTGGACAAAGTTTGGACACTTCATGACGAATCTGGAGGGACCCTGAAAAGGTGAATTGCTCAGCACGTAAGATTACAAGCATAGGTTCCAAATCTTTAACTCAGCGTAAAAAGGTGGGTGTAAAATTCAATGACCTATTTCTTCTGATTGAATGGCTTGACAAAAATTTTAGATACTCATCTATAATTTTACCGTTGGACTTTCCAGAAATTTTGAATATTTTTCAAAATTACAGCATATTTTACATTTCAGCTCATTTGAGGATGTGACGTCATCAAATTTCTAAATCATAAACCAGATGAGTGACAGACTTTTGCTTGATACCATATTGTAGGCATTCATAAACTATGGTTTCCTTCGAAATTATTTCATGTTTCGTCAAACGGTTTAGAAATTACGATGGTTTTAAGTTTCTTTGAATTTTGTTGTTGAATTCTTCAAAAAGAAGAAAAACACTGAACATATGAAAATATTGAAGATTTCAGAAAATTCCAACGGTAGAACTATAGAGAATTAGCTAAAATTTCTTTGAAGTCATTCAGTTCAAAGAAATAGGTCACTCAATTTTACACCAGCCTTTTCAAAGATTTGGAACCTATGCTAAGATTACAATCCTATACGGTTTTTTATCAACAGGAATGTATTATGAATTCTTTTTTCAACAGTTCTGTTCGTCGTCATTAACACTCGCCATTGATGAATTTTTGGCTAGAACTGTTAATGAAAACCACATTGAAACGCTGACAACAACAGCTAATGATATATTTGAATTGTGCAATAATTTTGGAATCGATGAAGATGCATTATGGCAGACGTATACATGTCAATTATTTAACGCTGGATTGGATAATATTGGCTATGAGGTAACTTTTTATTTTTGTGAATCTCCTGATCAGCTTTTATCAAAATTCAGTGGTATAGGCCATAAGGCGTTGCTTGAAAGCAGGGCTCAAAAAACGAAGTAGCATGGTAGTGGAATTACCAGGAAGGAAGCTGAAGTACTCAAATTTCCCAGGAAGGAAGAAGGGAAATAGGAAAAAGAAACTGAAGGGAAGGGAAGGGAAGGGAAGGGAAAAGAAGAGAAGGGAGGGAAGGGAAGGGAAGGGAAGAAAAGGGAAGAAAGAAAGAAGGAGAGAAAAGAAATGGGATAGAGTTTGGCAGTATATTGGGAAAGAAGAAGAAAGTACATGAGAAGAAACAAGGTACTTAGCTTGCTACCAGGAAGGAAAAAATTTGTTTTAACCCCTTTCAAGTTGAAAGCTACCCCTGCTCTATTTTTTCAAAAGCCTATCCCAGTTTGGCGGATACCTACAGTCCTGGCTGGAAGAAGCTGCGACATAGGCAAAATTCAGTTTTTTCATGATGTTTCCTAAAATACCGAGGCGAAAACATACGTTTAGAGCCTCCTGATCCCCCCTCCCCCCTACTTCAATGTTGAGAAGGTCGAATGACGTTTGATTCAAGCAACACTGAAACGGGGGGAGCGAGAGGCACGTAATCTAAGACCGAAGTAGTGCAATTTTGTGATTTGTCCCAGGTATTTTGGCCAAGATTGTAGCTGTCTTTTATCAAGTAAAATCTAAACTAACTATACAATATATTACTGATCCCATCCTCACCGGGAAAAGACACACAGTCACCTCTTTCCCACTGCAGATTGGACTTGCA
>REGL01003146.1:8057-24439 GCA_004194395.1 Aurelia aurita complex sp. Pacific
AAGAGACTTGGTGGCTGCTTTGTGCATGACTGAGGTTTGGAAGATCTTATTCAAACCGACCAGTTTCGTGAATGAAATGTAAAGTTAGTTCGAGTATATCTCTGTTCAAGTCATAAGAAAGGTCTTGATCACCATATAATAAAAGTTGCACCAAAGCATCATTTGAAAGATTGGTGATATGTACAGATGGTCGTAATAATTCAACAATTCCAGCGAGAAGATCTCGGCGTTGAGCATCAAAAGAAGGGCAGAGCAACAAAAAGTGCTCCACGTCCTCAATACCATCGCTTGTTGGGCACATCGGGTTTATGGTATCCCTGACATTATGCTCGAATTTGTGGAAATTTAACTTGCTGAGACCAACCCTAAGTTGAGTAAGGTAGGATAAACCCTTTGGATCGTGAATTCCAAAGACAGATTTTGCAGGGGGCTTGATTTTGCAGACATCACAACATAAAATATGCTGTGATATAGGCTATAAGCCTGTTACAGATCGATTCAAATCTAATTGTTGTTGTTAGGTAGGGGATGCTCCTGAAAAACATGCAAGTTAAAACATTGGAGGCCATGCACGATGGAAAGAAACCCAGCATGCCCTGTGGTTAGGAGGAAACCGAATCAAGCTAAAAATTTGAAAAGTATGACTTGTCTCAGTTTTTCCGGAACATCACCTTGTCTTGATTCGCATGATACTCAGATATTTGAAATCATTTCTGATCTGGTTGTGAAGGTGGGATGAAATCGTATGGTTTGTGCTTGCGCCAATATGACAACAAAAGGAAACCTAATTGCCACTGGCGCCAAACAACAACTACGACTGTTATTGTCTGAGATTGTAGGCTAGGAGGTTGGATGAAAATGCTCTAGGGTGAGACTAAATTTTACATATAAACACAACCAGATTTCATCCCACCTGACACCTGATTTTCCTCGTATAAACAGGCCCTAAGTTCAGCATGTGAGAGGTACAATTCACATAAACTGCCTTTTGGTAATCTACTTGTTTACGTTGTGCAGCCCCTCTATTCTTTCCTGCCATGTCCCACAACCATGATAGCCTTTTCCTCTGCAATCCTCCATGTCTAGACCCCAATTTCTGATTTGCTCTTTGATATTGACTGGATATGGCCTCACCTGATGTTCCTGCTTTGCAGTGAATGAAGTGCAAAAACTCTTCTTTTATCATGTCTTGCTTGTCTATGAATCGGATGCTCAATGCCATTTGTTCTCGGTTGTTAACATATGATGCCTCATCTCCTACAATTGCGGAAATCTTTGCTTCCTTGATAGGCAGGGAAATTTCTCAAGCGATCTAAGGATCTGCCCAACCTTTGATTTTATGCTTGATTTCTACTAAATCAACCATGGAAATAAGACTTGGAAACATTTTTGATTTTCACCGGAAGTGTCTATTTTGGTGACATTAACAAGTGACACTTTTTACAACAAAAGTGGGTCTAACTCTTTGCATGTAAGTCTAATGTGATTGAAAATACTGCAGTTAGATTGCATTTGATTAGAGCTCTTGAATGATCTATAGTTTTTTGGATTTTGACGAAATTAGTAAAATTTGTATGACTTCATCAATCCAATGACGTCATAATTGAGCTTTTTTAGAATGATTTTAGCTCAAATTTATTTCTCGATTTGTACCAGTTCAACCTTGCAGATTCCGAATCTGTCATCAATAAACAATTATTTTACTCAGAAATAAGGGTTTGGACCTTGCCATTTACCCATTGTGTTGCCTTATTGTGTGAGTTTTCCTCCACAAGTGAATTTGAAATGTATGCTCCATTTACAGTGCCAGAAAAACCAAAAAAACAACGGAAACTTTCCCGGACAATATTAGTGCAACGGGGAACGGCTATCTTTAAAGAGGGGAATGGAACGGGGGAATGGAACGGGGAATGGAATGGGGGAATGGAATGGGGGAATCGCTCGGGGAATAGGAAAGTTATACAGTATATAAATAAGCCAAGTATAGCAAATGAAAGTACTGCTCCAGATGTATCTTTTCACCATATAGCTTGTCAATAACAGTTATAGTTTTGTTACAATTCAAAAAATAAACTTTCCTTTTTCAAACAAAGGGGAATGGAATGGGGGAATGGGTTTTCGGGGAATATCGAAACTACCAGGTAGAAATTCGATTTCAAGGTATCATTCGAAGCCCCTTCTTCTCAGCTATCCAAATTTACCATTTTCGCATCGATACATTGAACTGTTACTCCATAAACGTATGGTACAACTCAGATTATAGTTTCTTATCTCATTTGGCAATATCATTTCAAGATTTCAATTGGCTATCAGGCAGATTAGCAAACGCATTCTTCATAACAAAGAGTTCATATATGCCATGCCAAGGACACACATTGACGGGGAATGGAATGGGGGAATGGAATGGGGGAATCGCTCGGGGAATAGAAAAGTTATAAAGTATATAAATAAGCCAAGTATAGCATATGAAAGTACTGCTCCAGATGTATCTTTTCACAAAGTAGCTAGTCAATAACAGTTATAGTTTTGTTACAAATCAAAAAATAAACTTTGCTTTTCAAACAAAGGGGAATGGAATGGGGGAATGGGTTTTCGGGGAATATCGAAACTACCAGGTAGAAATTCGATTTCAAGGTATCATTCGAAGCCCCTTCTTCTCAGCTATCCAAATTTACCATTTTCGCATCGATACACGAAACCGTTGGATCTAGAAGCGAAGGGGAAAGCCAGATAGAAGTTTGCTTGTTGTTTCAAAAGAAATCAAAAGGCAAATTAGGACGACGCCTCTACACAAACAGGCTAGACATTGGCTTTTTTTTAGATCGCAGGAACGATGAGATATGCCTGGGAAATTTCTTCACTTTGTCTTCACAAGCAGGGGTGATACAGCCTAAATATTCAGATCAAATTGAAAGAATATTGGCATTGCTGTCGTTATCATCGCTGCTTTATGGGTAGTAAAATCCCCCCCCCAGGTTTAGCAAAGCTTGGCAGTTTCTCTGTAAACGTTTCTTAAATTTGTGCTTCTTGACACTGCCCTAAAATCATGTCGTTGAGGCGTTCCTTCAAAGTTCCTCAGCTGAAACGCAGTACTTCAGGCTTCCCAGCACTTCAAAATTTGGCGTTTTTTGATTGGACTGACCTTACACAAAATAAGTTGATTGGCAACGGAAGTTTTGGCTCCGTAGAATCTGCACTATACAAGCCAGGGGATCAACGTGAACGATTGGTGGTCGTAAAAAATTGCACGATGCATTTCAGGCGTGCGAGAGAGAATTTAGAAAGGAAGCGATGCTGTTGTATGACGCGAGGGGGTACAGAATTTTTGCCATTTCCCCTTCAGCAACACCATATATGGCTTGGTGGAATTGAGTTTTTTCAGAGGGTGGTAAAGAGGGGGGGGGGCAGGATCACGAATCCCGGGAATAGAATGTTCCATGTCACGTTTGACGTCAAAGGATGTAGCGTTTTCACGTTTCACAACAATAAATAATGGCTTTTCACGTTTCACGAGAAGAAAATATGGCCGAAAAACATGGCCGATCACGTTTCACAAAATACCCTTTACTATCCTCTTTGCAGGTGACAAATACACGCGGGACTCCCTCGCTTACTTTATAAAACCGAGAAGCATTTCATTCATTCGAAAAAGGGTACAGGTTTTTTTCAGAAGAAAAGGATTCTTACGGAGTTTTGATGGCTTGTTCTTGAAAACAAAAGAGTTTTTGCCAAAGGTGTACGAGATTTTTGGGAGTGAAGAATCCCTCGTATAGGAGTAATGCTTGCACTTGAATATTTTAGAACCTTATGGAATCAATGGAGAAGTTGATCTTTTTTGTGAAATTGTTTCATTTTGGTAATAAAAAATGTCACCATGCAGCCCATCCTTGGTCGTTTAGCTGTCAAAAATTGAAGAAAACAGGAGAAAACTACGACAAAGAGAAAACTACGATCTGTTTTCAATTTGGAACAATAACAAAACTTTTGAATTTGATTTCGATACTAACTGCGTTATTATACATATTGTGCCCTTGAAAAAAAAGCCTCATAAGAATATAAAGAGAATCAAAAGAATTAACTGCAAATATGAATACGAATCAACTCTTAAAAAGCGAATATGAATCAACCATAAAAAATATAATCAAAGCTAGAATCTTTCGGTATGTAATTCGTGTAGGGAAGAACGGGGCTAGAAGTAGCAGGGGCAGGTTGCAACAGAGCCTATAACTCCATCGTTAAAAAAGCTGTGCTCACCATCTGTTGTGTGAACGTGAAAGATGATATCTAGGTATTACCTCTAATCTAAGCTTAAGCTCTTATTCCTGCTGCTTGTGACTATTTCGTAACATCAAAACCCTGATATTTTGGCCCTAAAGTAAATTTTCAGACTTTTAAGATATTCCTTTCACACCTTCGATGCATTGCTTTCCATTCCTAAATCAATTTTAGCCCGTGATGTCTGTCCCTAATTGGCACTATTTTTCTGCAAAGAATTTTTGAAACTTGTTAAATTACTGCTTGGCAGCCTAGGGCACATTGCCACTTTAATATAAGATACTGCAAACAAATGTGTGACTCAAGGAAATGAAACTTCTTGAAAAATCCTCTGTTGAAAATTTCTTATCATGCACTTATGTCAAGGACCAAATCAATTTCAGACACATTGCAAAGTTTTGAAATGCTTTTCACAACTAGCCTCGGTCTCCCCAAGGTCTCCCCAACTTATTACTGTCTCTTCACCAGTTCAGAAGGCCTATTTTAATTATTTATGTGTCTAATAAATCAATAATAGCAGCGTTTCACACAGATTTTATTAATCAAGCGCGATTAATAGCCAATCCAAATTCAGAAGCGAGTCTCTGAATATGATCCACGTTGAGATATGGGACAAATTCTGGCTGAACAACCAAAAATGTTTGAACAAACAACGGATATTTTGCAACCACACAAGCAAAGCGTAGATGAAAGTGAACATTTTGCGGCTGAGCAGTAACTGTCATTTGACCTGTAACCGGATCTCTGTAGTGCCGAACGTCACGAGTGACCAATATCATGTCGTCAGGCGTACAAATTGGAGGGTTTTGTATTTTCTTCCCGCATCCATAACATTTTGCGACGGTTGTTCCTGCTACCCACTTCAGCGAAAAAACCATCTGATGTTGATTGGGCGTGTTGGGCTGTGGAGCAGCAGTCGGTTGCGATGATGGAATGGTAGGGCGTAAAGGCGGTACAATTACATCTTGTTGCTGCTGATAGAAAGAACGAGGTTGCTGTTGTTGCTGTTGCTGCTGCTGCCGTATATGCTGCTGTTGAAAATGTTGTTGTGGTTGCTGGTGCAGTTGTTGTTGTGGTTGCTGTGGCAACTGTTGTTCGGGTTGCTGGTGCAGCTGTTGTTGTGGTTGCTGTGGCAACTGTTGTTCGTGTTGCTGTTGCAGCTGTTGTTGTGGTTGCTGTGGC
The DNA here is from genome assembly GCA_004194395.1 of Aurelia aurita complex sp. Pacific. Classification (NCBI taxonomy): domain Eukaryota; kingdom Metazoa; phylum Cnidaria; class Scyphozoa; order Semaeostomeae; family Ulmaridae; genus Aurelia; species Aurelia aurita complex sp. Pacific. The sequence continues at coordinate 13,515 of REGL01003146.1, forward strand.
AACTGTTGTTCGGGTTGCTGGTCCAGCTGTTGTTGTTGCTGCTGTTGCAATCGTAGCTGTGGTTCTTGTTGCAACTGTTGTTGGGCTTGATGTCGCAGCTGCTTTTGCTGTGGTTGTTTGTTATTGCTGCTGCAGTTGTTCATGTTGATGTGGAGTGTGATGAGGTGCTGTGTTCTTTTGCTGAACCTCATTTTTTCTGTGTGAAGCATTGTCGTGATTGTCAAATATGTCAATCATCTCTGAGATATGTTCTTTTCTTTTATTGGATCTCTTCCTTGTGCTTGGCTTTCTACCGGCACTTACTGGACCATCTGACAGCGCCATGCTTGTCAGATTTGGGCGCCGTTTGGAACTTTTATACCAAGCAATGAAATCTTTCATTGTACCACGCTTTTCAGCAACTGCAAGTACATGTTCACATATCTTTAAATTACGATGAATGCATGTCTTTTCGCACATCAGAGAGCCACCTTTCCCTGGATTTACACTGTAAATGCGATTTCTATTCCCAGCAACAACATATGCGCCGTTTTCAGCACCAGGCTGAGGAATGACGAAGCCATCATTTTTCATAAGAAGCCCTGCTTTCTCTATCATAGTTTGGAGAATAGGCAAAGGAACATCTGTGATTCCTGAATCTGCTGCATTTATTGACATACCCTTCTGGGTCTCTTGAGATGTCGCTCCTTCATCTATATCATCATCAATCACATTCTTTCTGTCTTCCATTCCCCCTTTTACAAACTTCTTTACATGACCAATCCTCTGATCGCTTGTCAATTTGCTCCATTTCAAATCATCAATAATAAAATGCTTGAACTGCTGGCTGATCCGATACTGTCCTTTGTTGAACACAGCTCTGTCCTCGTTTCGAAATTGAACTTCAATTATGTTCCGCACTTCCTCGATGAATTCACATGGCTTCTTAACGTCGAACTCCAATGCATTTTTCAGCATGAAGTTTGCCGCTTCGTTGTCGTTGGTTGTGTATTCTTTAGGCGGATTGCCAAGCCCAGCCTCTTCTCGAACTGGCTTGAGCATGGCAGTTTTGACGACATTTGCCTGTAAAAGAAGAATTTTATTAGAATATGGCTGGGATTTGGTAATATACCGGGTGAGCCAGAAAAAAGTTCTCATTTTTGAAAATTCATAGCACCAAGAGTACTTCGCAGATTTGAATGATTCAAATCCTAGATAAAAGCCGAAAGATCGAAGTATTTTTGTGATTTTTCTCGCTCTCTTACCAGTACTAGAAATATAGGTAAATTCAACTTTATAAAAATTTCATGGTTACAAAATGACTGAAAAGGACCTAAAAAACATTGATAAAATCGTTGATACTCTTCTCGCGCAGAACAATGCGCAATGGGCATTTCACCTCTCTCATGAGTTATGAGAAATAGATTTTCAAACAATACTAAAGATTTTAAATCCCATAGCAATACATGTGCAGAGGATCTCTCACCCATGAGAAATTGCATTTTCTTTATTGTTCTGTGAGGAATGTTTTAGGCCCTTTTTTAGTCATTTTGCAACCATGAAATTTTTGATTTTTGTAAAGCTGAATTTACCAGCATAGGAATCATTCGTCGTACATAGCCGATTGCTCGTGGCCCATGGTCGAAACCGCCAAAGCCTCATTTTCACGGACCAATCAGACGGCTAAAAAGCGAAGGAGACAAAAGAAACCCGTGAAGATTTTCCTAAATTTTACCTACCTTCATAAAACGCAACCAGGACACCTGCTTGAGATGTCCCGAATTTTTTTAAAGCAATCTACTCTCCAGATGTTTGGGAGTACAAGTTTGGATGCCGGTTAAAATATCTTCAGGATTGGCGGAGTTATTGCCTCTCCAATAGACAAAATCGGCGAAGGCTTGTCGAGACCTGTTTACGCCACTTCAAGTCAGGTGATAAAGCCTCTTGATAAAACCTCTTTTGAATTTTATAAGTTATTTCGCAACGAGCAAACTTTTGCCATGAATGTAAAAAGTAGTACAATACAGAAACTTCCCTAGAGTATTGCCACATGACTTGAAATGCGCGAACAAGCCTTTGTAGACTTTTTCAATTCACATAGAAACCGTAGGGGCATTGAATCTTCAATAAAAGAAAATTTAGCGAAAGACAATAGCAAGAACAATTGAAAACACAGATTGTGGCGTTTTCGGGTCGTTCTTACAACAATCACTATTGTTATTACTATTGTCTCCCGGCCAGAATCTCTATTGTTCAAGGTTCAGTGCCTTGTCGGTTTGTTTGTGGCCATAACTCCACCAATCCTGGAGATATTTTAACCGGCATCCAAACTTGTACTCCCAAACATCTGGAGAGTAGATTGCTTTAAAAAAATTCGGGAAATCTCAAGCAGTTTTTTGTCCTGGTTGCGTTTTATGAAGGTAGGTAAAATTTAGGAAAATCTTCACGGGTTTCTTTTGTCTCCCTCGCTTTTTAGCCGTCTGATTGGTCCGTGAAAATGAGGCTTTGGCGGTTTCGACCATGGGCCACGAGCAATCGGCTATGTACGACGAATGATTCCTATGCTGAATTTACCTACATTTCTAGTGCTCGTAAACAGCGAGAAAAATCACAAAACTACTTTGATCTTTCGGCTTTTAACTAGAATTTGAATCATTCAAATCTGTGAAGTACTCTTGATGCTATGAATTTTCAAAAGTGGGAACTTTTTCTGGCTCACCCGGTATGCCACTATGGGTGTAATTGTCAACACTATTGCAGAATTTGTCATCATTTTCGATAATTATTAGGTAGCAGTGCGCTGAAATATCGAAATCCAGTTTGTCACTATTTCCCCTTTGTGGAGCATATTTTGTGTTGTAAAGTTCTGTTACATGTCTGTCGTAGCTTCATTGCTTTGTTTTACATTCCATGTTGTTTCATCGGCAATTATTCATTAATGGACACCCCATCAGCGAGATAACCGGCTATCAGGGGTCCTTGTCTGCAACAAATCACCATGAAAAATAGTTATTCCCCATCACTTTTCAGTGAGATGGTTTGGTACCCCATCCAGAACTCTGTGAAGACGTATTATACAATATATATGCACACATGCCAATTTGTCCCAGGCGATTTTCATACAGGTCCAGTGATTCATCATTTCCAGTTGTCTGTCAATTTTACTGTCAAATGTTGACTGATGACTTCATAGAAATATTTTTCAAGCAAAATAGTTTTGCACCTCGTAAAAATTTCCCTTGATATTTTCATACCCCCACAAAGTAATTGGAAATATTTCATACCCCCTGTCAAAAATCCTCCGCCTTGGTACCCAGGATAAAAAATGACTGCTCCCTAACTGAGATTGTCTCTCCATTAACGGATGAAATAAATTCCAAAACAAAATTCAATGGTTAATTAGGACTTGAAATACCTGTAGAAGATTATTTGAGATGGTGTTTGGTAAGGAGACACAGGGAGACATTAGCAAAATCTTCGAAAGGGGCTTACCTTTTCTTCTAGAAACCAATCGTAAAATATTTTTTTCTTTGGGACCTTTGCAGCACCTTCCTCTTCTCTGGTCTTCCATTTCTCCTCCAGAGTTTGCAGCTTCCTGTCAAATTCTTCCTCTGAATCACAGTCGATCAAACCATAAAACTTGACATCTCCTTCTTGCTTTCCAAATATCTCATCTAGGGTCATTTGCATTTCTTTCTTTGCAAATCCTCTTTCCGACAACGCAGCTTTGATGTTTGCTTTAAAATGAATGGTGCATCGGAGAAATGTTGCAAATCGGAAGTTTCTTTTGAACCCCTCAACAAGAGCTTCCTCACCGTCGGTGCCACAGGCTAGGATTCCTTCGAGAGATTGTTTCTCCGTTGTTAGTTGGAATGCAAATTTTGAGTACGTTTTCACGTCTTTCTTTTGATGCATCAATAATGGCCCTATGAATACAGGCGGCTTTCCAGTTGCAGGATTCTGAAGCTTCAGGTTTCTATATGTTGTAACGGTTAGACTTATGCTCTCACTGAATATGTTGAAAGTGGGATCAGCTCCAAACACAGTGAACTCTAGAGGGTTGGTGCAAAATTGCTCCAGCTCCATAAGCTGGCAATCAGTTGCCAATACAACAAACAAATTAGGGTGTACACTGCATTCCTTGATAAAGACAGATTCTTTACCTTCAGCTTTGTCCCTTTTAGCCTTTTCCAGTAGCATCCACAAAGCGTCGTAGTTAGCACATCTCGCGTGAGGGATTTTCGACTTCTGGCTTGACTTGTGTTTTTCAACATACCGTGCGTTGTATATGTCCTTTGGACCTCTTGGAAGTTGACTGGCGCTCCTTGCATGAATGACGTCACCAACTGATGTGTACAAATTGTCTAACAAAGATTTTGGCCTTTCCTTGTTTGCAGTGCCAGAATCGCTCATTTTCTCCCGTATGCTGGGCATGACTCTCCTGTAAGGTGCTCCACCTTTTGAATTTCCATGTGCCTTCGTGTTTGTAACTTCGTGCTCTTTTCCTGTGAACACGTACTGAATAAGTGCAAGCTGACGGTCCTTTCCGTTGCGATCTACGAGCAAAAGACTGTGTTTATATGGTGTCAGGTTACATTTTCTGTAGAGACTTCTTCGATACAGTTGCATGTCATTTTTAAAATAATGGACTGAATTTATATATCTCATACCTTATTCATACTGACCAGTTGAACCAGCTTAAATTACAAGGTTACGGTATGTTTGGTTCTAATTGGTCAATCCAACAAGTCGCATGCATTTGATTGGTTAAATTCAACATGTTTTAGATAAAGCTGGTTTAACTGTGTCAGTGTGAAAAGGGTATCATTCAATCACATAACAACTGCCCATCTAGCCCACATGCAAAAATTTGGTAAACCCAGAGGCGTCAAAGACCGTTAAAATCCTCTTTAAATGATTTGATGCACTGAAAACTAAGTAAGAAGAGTGGAAAAACATGACAATGAATCATTACACTTCATATCAAAGAAGTTGAAAGCAAAGTCGTGTCTGATTTCTTTACACTCTGCTTCATGCAATATTTAGAATTTATGTCTTGACTCATAGGATAATGCCTTGAGACAGTTTTATTTTATGATCACTACTACCATATTTGGCTGTCACAAAAGAATGAGCAACGTTCTTATTAGTCAGATGCTAGCCATGAAAATTGTTTCAAGGTTCATTGGATTTTTATGAGATTCTGCATTATGTTTGTACAGGGTGTCCCAAAAAAATTGTGCCCCGTTTGTCTGACGATTGCGACAAAACAGCAAAGGATTCTCACCAAACTTTTCAATGATGGTGCTCTTCAGATGCTCAATTAAAGTTTGCCACCATCCCCATGCAAATCCGTTGAAAAATGTTGGAGCTATGACCTTCAGAACACCAAATTTTTCCGATCACTGAAACCAGCGGTCGGCCATTTTGTCTTACTATTTTGCAGCGATAAATAGCTTCATGGATTAAAAATGAAACAGCAGCCTCCAATGTCATAGTTCTCGTGAAAATTCCGATAATCCGCGGAGAGTTCCACAATGTCTGACCTCACAAAAAATATTTCTTACCTCACGTGAAGATACTTATCACTGCACAATAGTAAGACAAAATGGCTGACCGCTGGTTTCAGTCATCAGGCAAATTTGGTCTTCTGAAGGTCATAGCTCCACCATTTTTCAACGGATTTTTACGGGGATGGTGGCAAACTTTAATTGAACATCTGAAGAGCGCCATCATGCAAAAGTTTAGCGAGAATCTTTTGCCGTTTTGTCGCAATCTTCAGACAAACGGGGCACAATTTTTTTGGGACACCCTGTATAAGGAAACAAATACCTTGCAGAGAATCAGGAAATCAGATTGTATAAATCATGGTCTGAAGTTTTTTAAGGAATACGTTAGGATACGAAGTTCTCTTTTCTCTAATCATGGTTGGCTAAAATTTTGGTTTAGGGCAAGAAATGTGTTATGATAATTACCTTTGAGGGTTGACACAATTTTCCTAACGTCAGGATAGCTTGAATTTCTGAAGTATGCTCGCTTTAATTCGAATGTCTCATAGTTCAGAACATATTCCTTGCCTTGTTGGTGATCTTCGATTGCCTTGACGTTTCCTAAAATATCACTGTGCACAGCAAACTTGCGTTTTGGCGATCCTGTGTGCTCCCAAACTCCCATGTCATCACAGTAGATGTCACCATAATGTACAAAAAGGTCTGTGTCCATACGTGAAGATACTTATCACTGCACAGTAAGACAAAATGGCCGACCGCTGGTTTCAGTGATCGGAAAAATTTGGTGTTCTGAAGGTCATAGCTCCATCATTTTTCAACGGATTTTCATGGGGATGGTGGCAAATTTTAATTGAACATCTGAAGAGCACCATCATTGAAAAGTTTGGTGAGAATCCTTTGCTGTTTTGTCGCAATCGTCAGACAAACGGGGCACAATTTTTTGGGACACCCTGTACATAATACAACATCTTAGATCATTCACTTCGATGAAGTGTACTGGCATGGGTTTGAGCCCCGCTAGTGGCATGTTCATTGAACTGATACGTTATGGTACATACTGTTGTATCATGGTGTGTTAGGCAACTATTTTCATTCCGAATTTATAACAATGATCTCGCAGATGTTTGAAATGGTTGATCAGTGGTTTTTCAATTCACACGGATACATATTGCAAATGGCCAAGTAGCAGAAGCTTATTACGCGAGATCAAGATGTTCAACAAGATTAAGTTTCCAGTTGATGTGTTTGTCTTGCTTGAAAGAAATCCCGGGCGTCAGATGGACAACTGAGCAACCACTTTGGAAAATCATCTTAACTTAGCAACGGAAATATACTGGAAAAATTAGACAACAAGTTACCTTCTCAAATTCATTGCTTGAATCCAAAATGTCAATTATTTCTGCTGGCTTAGTGCTTGATTTCATAGAATCATGTGACGAATCATCCTCGTGTTTAAAGCTTGCAGAAATGCTTGTGATAGAGTCGTTTGTATCAAGTGGCATCTACAAAGAGATATTTCCATTTTATATACAGGGCTAGTCGAGAAGATAGAGACATTTGAGAACCTGTAGCTGTCAAAGTATTCACTAGATTCCTATTAACTGATGATTTTGTGTAGCTAATATGTCAACTTATAAAAGAAACTTTGCTTCATTAACGTACAGTTCCATCATAACAGAAAGTATAAAGACATCTCTTAATGCACCCAGCAAGATGCTTTTGACCGATAGATTGGTTTCCGGTTTCTGGTAGCTGCGGGGCTAAAGTGAATTTAGTCCAAGATTTTAGAGCAGTTTGCAGGATTTGACATGAGACATTTTCATAATATTTATTATGATTAGTGATTGTTGTCACGGATTTTGGCAAACGAATAGTTTAAACTCTACAAGCTCCCAAACGTCTCCATCTTCTTTTCACAAACCAACTACAGGACTTGAGAGTACTACGATTCTGGACATCGCATTTAATCGGATCTACGCCTTGGCCACCGTGTCGAACACTACTAAAAATATTCGTTATAATGCTGGCAACGGATATACTGGAAAAATCAGAATACATGTTACCTTTTCAGTGTCGCTGCTTGAATCCGAAATGTCAATTATTTCGGCTGGCTTAGTGCTTGATTTCATAGAATCATGTGACGAATCATCCTCGTGTTTAAAGCTTGCAGAAATGTTTGTGGCAGAAATATTTGTGGCAGCATCCTTTGCAACATGTGGCATCTACAAAGAAAAACTCCATTTTCATTATAGGGCTTGAAATTGCCACGATTCTGGAGACGACAAAATGTAGAAAATATGTATATGAAAATTATTTGCTTGATAATATTATAGTGAACCCAGTGTTATTCAATGTTCTTTGTTAGAATGCAAACTATAATTTTATGTCAACTGATCAAGGAATGTATAAATAACTTTCCCATGACTTCATACTTACAGTTGAGATACCATAAAAAGCATCAGGATTTTCATGTGCTACAATGTTCGGCGGAAAATCTTTCATAAAAATTTAAGAATTTAAGATTGTAATAATTCAGCAACATCTTAGAGTTTTGGTAAAAATGAAGGTTTTACATTACACAGCAATAACAAATGAATTCAAGCAATGAAAATCATACATTCCAATTCTGAGTCTTGCTTCCTTTGAATAAAGCAAACACATGCAGACTTATTGAGTGCATAATAGAGATCTTCATCAGTGGCGTCGTGGCCGGGGGGGCCAGGGGGGGCCATGGCCCCCCCTGTGAAAATGTTGTCGGAAAATTCGTCAGTTTTTCATCCTTCTCGGAAAAATCGAAAAAAATCGAATTAATCCATTTTCCTCACATAGCTACTTTATGGCAATCCAAATGTGTACATGAAATATCACTTTTTCGATCGCAAAACGTAGGTTTTGATGAAAAAGTAGGTTTTTCGGCAAAAAACTAGGTCCCTCGTTCGTTTTTCTGCAAAAATTCCTTTTTCAATCGAAAGAAGTGTGTTTTCTGTTGGAAANGGTATTTTACACGGAAGGGACTTCCTAATTTCTTCATTTTGATTTGTTCCTGCCTCAATGATGCTATCGCAACTTAGTCTTCCTGAAAGATTGTTAAGAAGCAACTATAGAACTCCATTTCAACTACAACTTCATTTCATAAAATCGGTGAAAATTTGAATAAAATATGTGTTATTCAATGTTCTTCGTTAGAAAGCAAACTATAATTTTCTGTCAACTGATCAAGGAATGTATAAATAACTTTCCCATGACTTCATACATACAGTTGAGATACTATAAAAAAGCGTCAGGATTTTCATGTGCTACAATGTTCGGCGGAAAATCTTTCATAAAAATTTAAGAATTTAAGATTGTAATAATTCAGCAACATCTTAGAGTTTTGGTAAAAGTGAAGGTTTTACATTACACAGAAATAACAAATGAATTCAAGCAATGAAAATCATACATTTCAATTCTGAGTCTTGCTTCCTTTGAATAAAGCAAACACATGCAGACTTATTGAGTGCATAATAGCGATCTTCATAGATCTTTAACATTTTGATTCTTACCTCAGCTTCATTCTTCTTTAGCAGTGCAAGCGATTGTGCTGCACCCCCTTTAACACCAGATTCTGCAAGCCTTCTCCATATCCAAATGCACAATTGATGACTTGAATTTGGTTCATCGACGTTATAAGCTCGAAGTTGGGCATTGCCATTACCATCAAGGCTTTCTTTGATTTTATGAGTGTCCAATATGAATAAACATCTATTCAATTTCCCAATTATCAAAGAGTACGGTTCGCAGGTATAGATACTCAAAAAGTCCTTATCGTGTGACAACAGCTCGTCAATCTTGTCATGCAGGCGATTTTTGCCGAATTTAGAAAAGACTCCTTCTTGGAATGGCAACTCTTCAGAAAATTCAAACTGATGGCTGATATGATTGTTGTCTCTCATTATCACATAGGCCTCCATAACTGGATACTGCACATCAGGGTCACGAACATGATTAAGATCCTTTGGATAGTCGTTGATGACAGTTGCAGCTACGTTGCTGAGCACACGGGTCAACCCCAATAAGGATACGTTTTGGTAGTCATTCCGCAAAATTTCATCGCAGATTCTTAGCGCCAAAAACGTACAAGCGTTCGTGCCATCGTTTTCAATGGAGACTTCCTGTGGCTGCTCAAGATTGCCTTTGATTAACTTTTCAGCTGCATCTGCATTCGCAGTTTCAATCGCTGTTGATTGACTAACAGGCAGATTGACAACTTCGCATTCAACAACTTTAGATCTATGCTCTAACATTTTTTTGACCTCTTCTATCGTTGTTATTCTTTTTGAAATATCAAAATCAGTGCAAACTGCGTGCATCTCTGTTAAATGATCCCACTCAATGGCCTGCTGAATCTCATACTTTGTGGAAGAACGTGGCTCCACCTTTTCACGAAGAAAATTTTCCAATACTTCTCTACTGCTCATGAAAGGTTTCACATCAATTTCTTCTGCCATTTGCTGCTGGTAGGGATACGACAAACATGGGTTTGTAAGAACAAACATTACCATTCCAAAGGCCCAGATATCGGCAGCTTTTAAGTCATCTAATGATGCTTCACGAGGTCGGAGCTCAGGGAGAATTATATGTGGAGACATAAATGCAGGACTTCCCCTATCTAAAAAAGTAACTTTCGAAGATAAGAGTGTTTGCGTTTGGATTAGACGAGACCGGCTTTCGCCAAAATCTGTTAGTTTACACACAATCGGCTCATCCATTCTCTGCCATCTTTCAATGAACGATCCATTGTCAAGGTCCCAGTTATGCATATTGCCAACTAAAATGTTAGATGGTTTTAAGTCTCTATGCACAATATCTTTTCCGTGTAGATAGTTAACACCCTCCGCGATATCTTTAACAATGAAATGGTTGACATGCTCGAAACCATCAAAATCATAAGCGTAATCAGCATGCTCAAGGTACTGTCGTAACGAATTTACGACTTTATCTTCACCAAATCCTTGGAAAGAGAAGCCAACATACTCTTGCATTATGGCGTAGCTTGGGGGCTTGGAAATGGCAAGAAATTCAACAACATTTCTGTGCCCTCTCACGTCATACAGCAGCATCGCTTCCTTTCTAAATTCTCTCTCGCACGCCTGAGATGCATCGTGCAATTTTTTTACGACCACCAATCGTTCACGTTGATCCCCTGGCTTGTATAGTGCAGATTCTACGGAGCCAAAACTTCCGTTGCCAATCAACTTATTTTGTGTAAGGTCAGTCCAATCAAAAAACGCCAAATTTTGAAGTGCTGGGAAGCCTGAAGTACTGCGTTTCAGCTGGGGAACTTTGAAGGAACGCCTCAACGACATGATTTTAGGGCAGTGTCAAGAAGCACAAATTTAAGAAACGTTTACAGAGAAACTGCCAAGCTTTGCTAAACCTGGGGGGGATGTTACTATC
>REGL01003147.1:7503-19896 GCA_004194395.1 Aurelia aurita complex sp. Pacific
TGGATACCATAGCTTGTTTGTATTTTAGGTTTGTGCTTGATATCTTGTAGCAGGGGGGTTAATGGGGCCCATGTTTCCTTCATTTGTTGAATCTGATTTTGAATGTGATTCTGAATCTGAATGTGAATCTTGTTCTTGGGACACGAAAGTCTCAAGAAAATTGCCAAGATCTCCTCACAAACTCTCAGTATTCGGAGATATTTGCATCGAAAATACCTGCGAATGAGCACAGAACTGTCAAGCAAAGGACTAAACGGAAAGTAAAAGCGATTTAGGAACAGATGGCAGTGGTGCGCAGTGGCGTGGCCACGGGGGGTATGGGGAGGCAATTGCCCCCCCCACTTTTGTCGAAAGATGGTCCTCGAGATTCCTCTAAAACCGAGGAGAAAATAGCTGGGTATAGGATGGGTAAGAATTTTCCGAGAAATGTCAAATCTTCCATTTTACCACTGGCAAGCATGATATTGGGAGATGCATTCTAAGCCAAAGTAAAGGATCCTTCTTCAAAAATTTTCCTCGTGTCTGATTCATAGGATAACTGTTGCAAAGCGATCAAGGTTTCCTCGTCGCTAAAGGCAAGCATGATATTGGGAGAGGCATTCTAAGCCAAAGTAAAGGATATTTCTTCAAAAAATTTCCTCGTGCTCTGATTCATAGGATAACTGTTACAAAACGATAAAGGTTTCCTCGTCGCCAGAGGCAAGCATAATATTGGAAGATGCATTCTAAGCCAAAGTAGAGGGCGTGGCCCCAAAAATTTTCCTAGGGGCTTGGCCTCCAGACCCCCTCATTTCCATCCCCCCCACTTAATTTACCCTGGCCACGCCGCTGGTGGTGCGCAAGAAAATTTTACTTGCATGTCTGGAGAATCAGATTCAGAATCAGATTATGAATCAGATTCTAAAGAAAGTCTAGGTTCTAGCCTCAAAGGACTCATAGATTCAGAAAATGGATCTTATTACAAATATTTGCAATATCCAAGTAATCAAATGCAACAAGTTTCAGCAAAATATCTTCTGTGGTTTTTCTGGAAAAGCGGGTTTTATGAGTGTTAAGCTACACAATACGGCAATGGCCCAAATTGATCTTTCCTAATCAAATGCAACAAGTTTTAACAAAATATCTTCTGTGGTTTTTCTGGAAACACTGGAAACTCTGTGGTTTTTATGTGATCATGGTAACCCAAACGAAAATGCCCATGCAGCTGCGTTTGCCCCTGCAGTGGCATGCGAAAATGCCCCTTAGCCGCAGCGAATTGGGAGCGAATTTTTAGATCTGAAATTGGTTTGATTGATTCCTGGCGTAACCCGTTAACGGGCTCTTTTGAAAATTACAAAAACGATAAAGCAAACAAAAGTAAAGCACGTCACTTTGTGATTTTCAAGAGAGCCTGTTCACTGGCTCTTCAGGCAGGGGCTGTTAATATTTTGAATTTTGGTAGCCCACACATAAAAGATTGGTTTCGTCACAACACATACATTGAAGATTCTTGAATATAGAATTTAAGTTTAATTATTAAAACTGCCTTACATGTGCCTAAATTCTCAAAAGTCAATCTCATTTTTTCAGATAAACAATATCCATCAGTGCAAGAGATATTGGCAGTGAAGAAATGTGTGCATTGTGGCCGTGAGGCTGGTAATATTAACATTATTTAAAATTGTTGCTTTTTGAAAAAGTAAATGACAGGCCCCATCTCAAGGGTTGTTATTCTGGTTATTACGGAGGGAGAAAGGAAAAACCAAATATTGTGAAGGGAAGGAAGAATTATGAAATTCTAAAATTCTGAAAATAGACAGCAATGAAATGAAAGGGGAATGGAGAACTTTTAAAACATCGTAGATGATATCTTGCTGTTTCGACACAGTTTGGTTCGGAGAATGGTGCGCAGGGGTATAGCGAGTATGCTGGGGTAGAACGGGTAGTGTTCTTTGCCAGGAGACGGAAAATCGTGACATGCGCAAGAAAAATCTGTCTGGCAATATTTCACAAAATTCATTCACTTTTCGTCTTACTCGTTCTCGTTCCAAACCTCCCCTTTTTTACTCCTGTGAACCTATAAATTGTAGACAACCGTAAATTTGAGGACGAACTTCGGACGAACTCTTTCAGCCTTCAGTCTGATTCATTTAGATCCTCCCTTTTCCCATAGACCTAGACCTATATGATGTTGTGCCTTGTATTACTTCAGGTTTATTGTAGATAGTTAGTGTAAATTAGCTTTATTCTTTTAAAACTACCGGGCGAGCAAGAAAAGAGTTTCCACTTTTGAAGAATTCATAGCATCAAGAGTACTTGACGGAATTGAATGATTCAAATTCTGGTTAAAACGAAAAGATAAAATATTTTTGTGATTTTTGTGGTATTTTTGGTGGTTACTAGGATTCAGTAAATAGTATGGCATTAGATGGTATGCAGTGATATGAAATATTTATTACTGATATTTTATGGAGATCAATGCAATACACCACTTCAATTAAGCGGCCTCATTTTGGAAATTCATCAAAATTTCTTCCTGTTCTGCACATGAAATTTTTGAGGCCAGATTCGGATTTAGCACCCAAACTTTAATCTGGCTACATGTTTTTAAACAGCTGCCAGTTGTGATCTTGATTTCATAACGATATAAAGTTTAAAAATGTTTAAGGGCTTTGTGACCTTAAAAAATCGTTCGGGTGGAAACTTTACACCCCGAGTCATTATTCACGGTCAAATCCCTTATATATTTCAAGCTTTAAATCGTTATAAAATCAACATCGCCACCACTAGCAACGTGAAAACTCGTAATTAGACTACATTTTGGGTCCAGAATCCGAATCTTGCCTCTAAAATTTCGTATAGAATGATTTTGAATAATTTCCAAAACGAGGCTGTTAGTTAAAGTGGTGCATAGCTTGTTTATGAATTTGATAATTATTGAAAATAGAAACCTCTGAAATATATCATGATTAATTGTGATGTGATCTCTTATTTCACTTGCAGACATACCATTATCAGAGGTTGAACATATTTTCTTGAAATTTAACAACCTGAAGAGACTACTCAACAAAGGAGACTGTGACAAGATCTATCATTGCTTGTTTGATGACGGTGCTCTCCACACAGGCATCGAGAATACAGAGGGGTTGTATCAATGTTTGCAAGCCAGACTTCAAGAAGAGTTAACTGTTGCGAGTTTCTTCAAGATTCTCTACATACTAAAAAAGAAGGGTGTCGTGAAGAGCATTCATGATAAATTTCATCCAGGTGAAAAATGATTTTCAGTGTCTAACGAAACGGAGCTGCCACAAAATGATGAAATAATTCACTTCTGAACGCACATGGGTCACATAGGACTACCGGTGGAAAGATCACTTCCAGATTTGCACCAAAAGAACTTTTGCACTGAAGTTATTGAGCATGTTTTAGATAGCATAGGGTGAAAACAAATGTTAAGCTGCTACTGAAATACTATACTAAGAGAACTAATAGTTAAGGTAACTAAATAAAGAGGGAGTAATACCTACCACCTATAGGCTATACCAGCTGTGTTTTTGCAGGGTGTGCTTGTCAGTAAAGTTTGTAAAGTATGGAACTATTTATTCCCTTTGTATTGTATTTTAGCAGCAGACATTTGTTTTCACCCTATGCTATCCAAGAAAAATTTTTTATCCAAAGGAATAAATTTTAATGTATTCTTTTATACTACAGATTGGACTTGCTCCAAGTCTACTCCTCTGATCCATCCCGAGAGAAAGAAAGAGAAATAAAACGAGAGAACAAAAAGAAAAAAGAAAAAAGAAAGGAGGGGGGCCCCTCCCCTTTGTTTCCGGGATGGATCAGAGGAGTGTCCGAGAAGTAGACTTGGAGCAAGTCCNTATACCAGCTGTGTTTTTGCAGGGTGTGCTTGTCAGTAAAGTTTGTAAAGTATGGAACTATTTATTCCCTTTGTATTGTATTTTAGTAGCAGACATTTGTTTTCACCCTATGCTATCCAAGAAAAATTTTTTATCCACAACAATAGAATTAAGAATGTATTCTTTTATACTACAGATTGGACTTGCTCCAAGTCTACTCCTCTGATCCATCCCGAGAGAAAGAAAGAGAAATAAAATGAGAGAAAAAAAGAAAAAAGAAAGGAGGGGGACCCCTCCCCTTTGTTTCCGGGATGGATCAGAGGAGTGTACGAGAAGTAGACTTGGAGCAAGTCCAACAACAGATGAAAGTCTAACTTAAAGGAAATAGCCAAATTTAGCTGGTCCGGACCAAGGCATCTGGACAATTTTAAAATATCTCATTGAAATCGGAGCTGGCCACGCATAAAGCATGCAAGTAGTTTCACAAGACACTTTTTTATAGGAAACTTAACTCTCAGTCCACAAAAATTTAAGAAACTTCTGTAAAAAGAAGGGTTGCTTAAGAAACTTTCGAGGAAATCTGTAACATGTTTTCATTTCATTTTAACATTTTCTTTCATTGCATTACTTGGAAAATGATTGAGCAATGTCTAGACAGAGGCACGACTGCATTAAATTTCGTTGTGGAAGTTGAAGAAGGCCCATCGGTATGTAAAGATCAAGAATTTGATGAAAACTTGGGAAACCCTCAAGACAGTTTCAGTCTAACATAATGGGAATTTAGGAAACTTTCACTGATGGGTCAAATTCTTGTTTTATTTTACCTAGAAGATACGTGTACCTGGGTGTCTTCTTTGTTCTATCTACAGGGTGTCCCAAAAAAATGTTTCCCGTTTGTCTGAAGATTGCGTGCGACAAAACGGCAAAAGATTCTTAATTTCGCATGAAAATGTCGGTGTTTTAGTGGTAAAAGTTTCTTGATAGTTTCTTTTTGGGGGTCTAAAATTGTGTCATCGTTCGAAGTTGAGCCTTCTTTTCGACAAAAGGCTGTCTTTTTTTGCATTGATATTGTCACCACTAATAAGCCATATGCACATAAAGGCAAAAATTTGCTAATTTTGGCAGTCAAAACTTTATATTTACACACGAGGGGCAAATCACTGGACTCACTGCTTAAAATCGCGTACACTCTCGAAAATAATCAAATATTAATCACAATTTAATCACATTAATCACAAATTAATCACATTCATCATACAAGTATCACATTAATCACGAACAATCATCAGTCATTGATCACAAGTTGTGAATCTTTTACCACGGTTGTTTGCTTACATTTCTTAGAAAAATGAAAGAATTAGAATGTCCTTTTCACCGTTTCCCCAAATTAATGTGAATACACTGTCAAATAGCCTAAACAGAACAGCAGTGCATGATTCTGATGACCCTGCGATGGAGCAAAAATGAAGCCTCGTCCTCGTGCCAAGGTCACTAGGAAAACCATGTCGTTGCAGCTGTACATTTGACTACTAAGTTGCCAAAAATTCTTTTAAATGACTTGAATCTGAATTTACTGTATGTGTGGTTACGTTGCTCCAGATAGTTACATTGCCACCATTGACGAATCACTTGTTAAAAGGAAATTCCAAATTTTGGTTTTGCATTGTAACGTATTACAAAAAAACTCTGCCAAATTGGCATGATAGTCTGATTTGATTTATGAAAAAAAAAACAGCTGACAGTCATGTTTGCTCTATCTCGCCGTATCTATACAATTTTGATAGCATAGGGACTTATTTGAGAGCATTTTAGATATGTGGGCTGGTCTGGTGCGCGATTTGTCGTAGGCTATCGGGAGTGGATGGTTCTTTTTGGTGCACCCAGTTCAGCATAATTTTAACAAATATATTGTAATTCTATAGACTGTATTTCAATTTAATTTTTTATAGCTTTTCGTTGTGTCCCCAATTAGCTTGTAAGCTAAACATTTTGACACAGCATACGAGTCAAATCTTTCAATAGGGTACAGGGAAACCCGCAAATCTTCCAATTTCACGCTTATAAGCCAATGATATCGCCGTATTCCGATCACATGACTGAAAATAAGGCTTTCGAGACAACTTTTCGAGTAATGGATATTCGACTAATAACGATACAGAGCTGGTTTTACCACGAATCGATTCAAGAGGCCCCACTCCATATTTGTTTTTCTGCATTTGGTTAAATCTCATCAGGGATCGGCGTTACATCGAATTTCATTCCTTCGAAAATTGGCCTATGTTCAAGAATTCTTCAGGTACGCTACAAATAAGATATAGCTTTCAAAATTTCACATGTTACGTGAATTATGTCCAGAAATAACATGAAAATATTTGTTTGTGTGATTTTCGAAAATCCTAGACGAATTAAAGCTATTTGCTGCCAAGAAAGCTGATGGACCTACCCAAGGGCGGGCATGTCACACTGGGAACGATGGTCCTACCTTTGTCCGAAAACCGGTAATTAGCGAACAAAATTTGCACCACCTTTGTCCCAAAACTGGTAGTTTTTGATGACAAATTTCCGCTGTTATTTTTCTTCAATTTGGCGGAAAATTTCAGCATGATCTATCTTTGACGATGTTTGTCCCAAAACCAGTAGTTTCGACCAAATACCATTTTTCGAAAGCAAGTGGTAATTATAGATATGAAAGTACAAGTGCCCCAAAACCGGTTGCTGGACAATGATAGGACCACTTTGATGATAAAATTTTCTTCTGAAACTTGCCGGACAAAGGTAGAACCGCTTTGGTGAAGAATTGGAATTCCTGGTCTTTTTTCGGCAAATTTGACGGACAAAGGTAGAACCAGCTTTCAGGTAAATTTAAGGATTTTTGATTTGATAGGAAGTGAAACAACTTGATCTTTCTGACAAATTGATGAAAAAAGAAGACTGATTTGAAAATTTCACCTTTGTCCCAAAAACTGGTTCTTTTAGGCAGGATAGTCGTACTGTGTGATAAAAGAATCGGTTATTTTTTTCCCAATTCCTTCGGACAAACATGGGGCCACATATTTTACAGTGCTTGCCCGCCCCTGGTCTACCTTCACCCGCAGCAGAATCCCAGTAATCCGCATTAAATCACTCTTTTTTCGCAATAATAACCAGCGGATACATTAACGAATAGCTTAACCACACATCCGATTTCTTTCCACCAATTTATCATCGATAATTTCGATAAAATGAGATAAGACTTTACAGCCTCAGCAGCAAACTGTCCAACTACCGTAGATTCAAAGTTTTCTTGTTGCAAACACCTTGGAAGTCTTGCAAGACTTGCATAAAACAAAAGGTTTTGCAAGACTAGGTCTCCCATATGACACAGCAAAATGACACCTTTGAGAATAAATTGCACACTCCTGAAGACATTCTATCCCAGCAAAATAAAGAGAAAATTATACATTTCTCAAAGATTGAAAATTCTTTGTCACATCGGAAAAGTACATAATTCTCACGAACACAGATCAACATTCCACCACCCTGCTCAATTCAATACCATCATTCGAAAGGGTTTCTTGAAACCTTCTATCTAGAATTGCGCTGTTGGGAAAGTTTCATTTGGCTTCGTTTCAGCAATTCCGAGAACATCAACATTTGCGCCAATGAGAAATTTTAGCGATTCGAATTTATTTCGTGCAGAGTTGATATTCAGATAGGCGATTATTAGCCCTCTTAGGTTTTTAAGCGGATGCCNCGCCTTCGGCGCCGGGGGTCCTCCTTCTTCCCTGACCCTGGGGCCCGGCCCCTCTCTCGACGGCCCTGCTCACGAACACAGATCAACATTCCACCACCCTGCTCAATTCAATACCATCATTCGAAAGGGTTTCTTGAAACCTTCTATCTAGAATTGCGCTGTTGGGAAAGTTTCATTTCGCTTCGTTTCAGCAATTCCGAGAACATCAACATTTGAGAAATTTTAGCGATTCGAATTTATTTCGTACAGAGTTGATATTCAGATAGACGATTATTAGTCCTCTTAGGTTTTTAAGCGGATGCCTTTCAGTCATGCTTTCGCATCAGTACTTTCTACATCGTCCGCAATTTCATCTAACGTCACACTATTAGTTTCTTGGAAGAAATTATTTTTTTTTCGTTAGTTTTTCCAATATCTAAAGCTTACCAAGATTGTGAGTCTTACATGCCAGTCAATCTTTCAAAAATGTTGTTACGTTTCCTGCTAAAAGATGATGTCGCTTGATTTCTGTTCACACTGACATGGATCGTTTTCAAAAATCATCGTTTTCAAATTTATCCGTTAGCTCTGTTTTCACAGCAGAGCAGTGCGAATGCATTGCAAAAGCGTACACGTTTTTCTCCGTCTTTCTATTGAAGCGGA
This sequence comes from Aurelia aurita complex sp. Pacific, assembly GCA_004194395.1. NCBI lineage: Eukaryota > Metazoa > Cnidaria > Scyphozoa > Semaeostomeae > Ulmaridae > Aurelia > Aurelia aurita complex sp. Pacific. The sequence continues at coordinate 15,715 of REGL01003147.1, forward strand.
GAAGCATGGACGGAGCCTGGCTATTTATCGCCGTCAACTATCTTTAAAAACTTTTCTTTGCTTAAACTGTTGGAGCATTTGACACCAACAGATGGGAGGAAATTTAACCAAGATGCTTTTCATCACAGAGAACCTTGATTGCTTCATGGTCAACACTTCTCTTGCACCACCTTTGGTGCAATTTTTGTTTTGGTGCTTAATATTAACATATCTTTTTCGTTGTATTTTCTCAGTCGAGAGTCGCATGATTAACAACGATATAAAAAATGCCGTCGCAGAGAAGCTAGGTTGTTCATGGAAGCAATTAGCACGCAATTTGCCTTGGCAGGGTGACAAAGATATTGAGGCAAGTATTAGCAATATTAATGCAGATCACTCGTCTCAGCTTGAGAGAGCATATCAGATGCTTGAAGAGTGGAAGAAGAACGAAGGAAAGGGAGCGACATTGGCCGAATTACAAGATGCCCTTTGTAAGATTGGTAGGAAAGACATTGCAGATATTATTAAATCAATAATAGATAAATGACTGCAAAAGTTCAGCCGTTGCATTATTCAACTCAAACAGACAATTTTGAAAAATATGAAGACTTAAGTAAATGTACCGGCTGTCACAGAAAAAAGTATTCACATTTGGTTGGGTCGTGCGATGTGGATATACCGGTTGTTCCAAAAGAAGTACTCCCATTTCATAAATCACTAAAATTCCATGATGAAACCTATCAAATAAATGTCTTTTTCATCTCTTTTATCAATGATCCAATTATATCTAAAGATGATAAATATTTTCCTTTGGCTAAAGGGTAAAAAACGAAACGTTCAAAAACCTTATTCTGAGCCATACTCTTTCAGCATTTCATTTCATTTCATTTTTATTTATTTAGGCACGGTAGCCCGTCAGTCCATAAGAGAGGCCCCCAAAGGGGGGGTCCCTGGAGCACTGGAGCCCATCATTTTGCCAGCATGGAGCCCGGAGCCCAAACGATTTCCTTAGTGGAGCACTGGAGCCCATCTCTGTCTCCATGTGGAGCCCTTTATCTCAAACAATTTTATTTGTGAAGGCCAAGCAAAAAAGGGACAACACTTAATTATGAAAACTATATGAATAAGGTGTGAAACTATTTGAGCTTGTTAGTAGATCTCAACATCAACTTTGAAATGAATTTTTGAAGTTACTGTAACAGGTTTCTTCGAGACATTGTTTCTAGAAATCTGGCCATTTACTTATGATTGGAAATCTTTCTGTTAGAATTTTAATCCTTAAGCTCCGTTAAAACGCTCTCAACATTGCACTGAACATCGCTCTACATTTGTAGAGGGCAAATGTTGAGAGCGTTTTAACACCCTGTTCAGTGATGTTCAGTGATGTTCAGTGATATTGTGCGGTGTTCAGCGATGTTGAGTGGAGTTTGAAAGAAGTCAAAAATGTTCAGTGGGTCGACTCAACATTTCTATTGTTCTAGGTTTTGTTGAACGATGTTGAGAGCATTTCAACACTCCATCCAACAATGTTCAGTCGGCGCAAGTGCACTAGGCATTACTTTTCGCGCCAAAGAAAGAAAGAAACAAATAAACTTCCAGAACATATCGAGAGCGTGGTCGAAAAGTGACGAGGGAGAAGTTTCATTTCATTTCAAAAGTCGCTATAGCAAATCGCTATGAAAGCATGGATTCAGCTGGCAGTGAGAGCGTCTCTTATTTTCGTCCACGCTTTCGTTTTTCTCTTTTTATGATCCTTTCCCTCGCCATCCTCCTCATCTATAAGCTCTAGCACCGTCAGGGCTGTAAGGACTTTTCGCTTTTGACTAACACAAACTACTGTATATGGCGCTAAACCGATTGTACCCAAATAGAGGTTTGCCTCGTCTTGGGCCTCCGAAAGTGAGAAGTTACGTCGCTCAACAAATGTTCAGTCAAATTGTTGAGAGCGTTTTAACACCCCCACTAACACCCTCAACATCGCTGAACATCGCTCTACAAATGTAGAGCGATGTTCAGTGCAATGTTGAGAGCGTTTTAACGGGGCTTTATGCGCTAGGAATTTTATACTTTTTGTAGCTCATTGCGCCAGAGCGTATTTCTTCAATGTGGTAAAAAGATCAGAACTTGCAGTGAAAAAATTGACAAACAGATAACGTTGCAAGGAGATTTATATTCGCAAACAATCTACTTTCAGACCTTCAAGGGAAAGGCGTGGCCATGGTAAATTAAGTAAGGGGCATTGACATGAGGTTTTGCTCACAGGAAAAATTTTGGGACCATGCCCTTTACTGTGGCTCAGAATGCATCTCCCAATATCATACTTGCCATGAGCGATAAGGAAACTTTTATAATTTAAGTCAGAGCGTGAGAAAATTTTCGAAGAGATATCTTTTATTTTAGCATAGAAGGCATCCCCGGTTCCATAATTAACAGTGTTAAAATGCAGTGGCGTCGTGGGAGCATAATTTTGAAGGGGGGGGGCCGAAGGTCAGAATTTTCCGACAAAGAGACATTTTTCCAACAAAAATTAAGCAGGAATATAACGTATAAAAAGTGGCAAAATGTCTCAAAACTATTGTCAAACAAAGGTTACATAATATAGCAAAGAATTTTACATAAGCACAGAGCAGCCCGTGGAGTTCGATACTTGATGGAGGTGACGATGAAGCTAGTTGCGAACGGAGGGGGGAATCGAAGGGGGTCCGGGGGCTTACCCCCGGGAAAATTTTCTGTGACCACGCCCTTTAGATCGTTGGAAAACGCCCCTATTTTTAAGAATTTGGTATTTGGTTTTCGTGGGAAATTTCGAAAATAGGACATCAAAATCACTTGAAAATAGATCATTTTCATAATGTAGATAAAAATGTGGTAGCTTGATAACTATAAGTATAAATCTTCATTTTCTATACATGCGTTTACAGAAAATAAAACTAATTCCCATCTTAGTAATCATTTCCATCGTCCATCGTCCTCAACAATAATCACTTGTGGAAATTAATAGCATGAAATATTTTTAAGTATGGAACATACAAAATAAAATGTAAATTTATCATTTTTTAGTCACCAAAATGGATGTAAAACGACCGAACTTTCGGGCGAAAGTCCAAGAATTTTTTGACCGAAACTATTTTGTCTGAAATTTTTTTGTCCGAAACATTTTGCGCCTAATGCGTCTATTTTTCCAATAGAAAACGCACTGTTCGCTAGGATAGGAAACCCATTCTTTCGGTTGAAAAAGGAGTTTTTTTTGCAGAAAAACGAGCAAACACCTGGTTTTTTTTTCCGAATACCTACTTTTTCAGTAAAAACTAAGTTTTTCGATCGAAAAGTGACGTTTTATGTGTACATGTCGATTGCCATAAAGAAACCATGGAAGAAAAAGGGATTAATTCAATTTTCAATTTTTCCGACAAGAATGGAAAACTTACGAATTTACCGACAACATTTTCACAGGGGGGGCCATGGCCCCCTGGCCCCCCCCCCGGCCATGACGCCACTGCTAAAATGGATGATTTAATAGTCTTATAAATGAGCTAATTGTGAAGACATCGTGCCTTGTGGACCACATAGTTGCCCACGAAAACTTGAGTACTCTCGAGCTTCTCTAACAGTTGTATGAAGGAACTTATTGGTTCCAGCAGATGAAAGATGCCTTCATCGATAGAGTGGTGTTCCGGTCTTCCCATTTTTAACAAGATGCATTAACCCCAAAAGCTCTCTAAACAATTCCAAGATAACCCAAAATACCGGGTGTCCCAAAAAATGTATACGGATTTGATTGAATCCAGCGCTGTGAATTTAGCTTCAATCAATGTATAATCATTCTAAAGATGTTTCTCGATAGTTTACTTGAACATAGATACTTCGTTCGTTGATATTGGTACTTTGAGAGCAGACGAGTTAATCTTGAAAGCTCTAATTTGCCTCTTCCTCCAAACCAGAGCTTTAGCCTTTTGGCCTAGGCAATTTCTTGAGGCACAGAGTATAAATCAACGATAGCCTTGATGAAATTTGAACAATGTTGAATCTTGTGTTATTCTGTTTTCCAGAAGTCACCCCCCCCCCAGTCACCCATTGGGAAGTCTCTTAATTTTTCATTAATTTCAGTTCACTCAGTTCATAATTTTTCTTTAATTTCAGTTCACAATTTCATTGTGCCTCAGGAATTTGTTTGGTCAAAAGGCCAAAGCTCTGGTTTGCAAG